>JAGFPH010003619.1:35356-57307 GCA_018207615.1 Philaenus spumarius | reverse complement strand
TTACATTTCATATTATTTATTTCTTGGAAGTGTACCCAAAATTCAAACAGCTGTATCTCAGAAGCTATATTCATGGTAGAAACCCCATTTTAGTCACAAATTAAAGCTACTTTTCTCTACTTTAAAGTTAGTCCTTATCAGTTTTGCTAAAACTCCTTACTTCACACCAAAAAAACGAAAATACTATGTAAAAACTAACATTTTGAAATGTTTTGCAAATTTGCTCACGTTTTGAATGGCTGTAACTCAAACAGTATTATACTCAGGAAGATGATTTTAGTTTTAAATTGTGGCAAATTTACTGTTCTTTAAAAAAGGACCGATTGATTTTTTTGTCAAACCAGTCCTTCATGCTAAAAATTTGAAAAAACTAGAACAAGGTCAAAAAATCGGGGTTTTTCAGCGCCGGTGGCGCGCGCGGAGCATGCCCGAGGTCGAAAACTTGGAATTTTAAATAGTGCCCCTATACATACAACATACCAAAAAATCAGAACTACCCGACCTTTTGCATCTGAGCCCCCTTTTTGGGATACGGATTTACTGGACTATACAGTATAGTTTTATTATGTTAACACATTTGACTCGTCAATTCCAATAGTAAAGGTATGGCGCCAATTCAACTTGACTATAAACACTTCGAGTTGGCACTACATCCTAAAAATTCATTAAACCAAAATTTAAAACTCCATAATTTTACACCATTGCCCACGTCTGACATGGTTGTTTAATAATAACAGGCAGTCATTTATGGGATACCTGTACCTGTTATGATGTTATAAAACAGATATTTTGAGAAATATTTGAACCATATGACAAGTTTATTTATAGTGTTTTTGTTTTGTAAATAATCAGTTGTGTGTGCATTACTAGTACAATGGATACAAATTAGGTTCAGTTATAATAAAATTGTTTTTAGAATTAATTCTTTAAGTAGTTCTTTTTACATAACTAAGGAATGGGATTCGAACAGTACCGTCAAGTGTGTATGCTAATAATGTATTCATTTAACTTCTTTAATTGGTAAACGTTGCTATTAACATGCCAGAACTCAAAAGACGTACAGAATGTCCAAAGATCCATATACGAAAATATGTATTACTTTCACAAAAATGTTATTATTTTTGTAGCACTGTTTTAGATAAACTGAAAATATACGATTATTTTTGACAATTTCTGTAAGGCGCAAGTGTTATTCATTAATTTATTTATATAAAAACTCGATAATCAAACTACTCTGGAATTTCGCAACATGGGTACATTTTTTTACTTATTTGTATGCGACAATTCATTTTGTAGACTCAATCTATAGTTAAAATTTTAATATAACAAATTCAATATACATATAAAAACATGTACACATATTATGCAATGGGAACCTGATGGAAAAAGTTACATTACCAGTGGTATATTATTTTTCTTTTAGGTAAGGAATAAAGCTAAAAATAATTACAACTTTAAAAACATTACTAATAATAAAAGACATACATTTTAATTGCATAGTCTATATTATCTATGTGAAAGAGAAAAAAATGGGAATTTGCAATAATATGAAAGAATACATCTAACTGATTGTAAAAACAACAAAAATTTCCCCGGGAAATAATATTTATAGGAATTATGAAAGAATAAAAGTCGAAATTTTATAGGTTAAGTTTCGTCTTTTCCCAAATATTTCACGTAATTATAACAAAATAAATCACTTCACATACACCAAACTCGTAAGAATTAAATAAACTAAACAATATTAATCCCAAAAGTACACACAAAGCAAGAAAATTAGAAAATGATGTAACAAAACGTTAATTACGAAAACAATAACATCGTACCTTTAAAAACAATAGAAACTACAATATAACTGCGTAATTGAAATAAAATTTCACCAACGTTGCCAAATCGAACAATAGGTTATTGTACTGAATGGGGTGTGTATAAATCGGTGACCTGTGGACTAGTAAACAGGTGACACAGCATTGAATCTCATTGGTTCTGTAATTCGTTAATATTATCACATTATATAATTAAAATAAAATTTTAAAAACCTAAAAGGTTCTAACCTATTATAGTATTTAGTCACAGTATGTTTACTTTTTACTTACTCTGGCAGATAACAGTATAATTATATTTCGTTATTATCTATATATATAAAAGCCAAAACCCACTGACTCACTGACTCACTCATCACGATTTCTCAAAAACTACCGAACGGATTGGAATGAAATTTCGTATGTAGCTTCCTCTAGGGCCATAGGTGCTCACTAAGAATAGGTATGAAAAATTTCGAAATTTTAAAAGGGGTTTGGGGGATCAAAATTACTAAAATCATAATTTCAGATCTTTTATTATTATGACAATAGTGCTTTTATTATTTAAGATCTATATATATATAAGCCAAATACCACTCACTGACTGAACACTTAAAAAGAATACAATTGCGTTAAAAAGACTGAAAATACCAACCACCACGGGCAACGCCGTACGGGTCAGCTAGTCACATCATATAATTAAAATTGTAAAAAATCTAAAAGGTTCTAACCTATACTATTTAGTCCTATCATATTTACTTTTAACTTACTCTGACAGATAACAGTATGATTATATTTCGTTATTATCACATCATACAATTAAAATTTAAAAAAAATCTAAAAGGTTTTAACCTATACTATTTAGTCACAGCATATTTACTTTTATATATATTTCTAGCAGTATTATTAGTCGATCAAGCTTACAGCTAGCACAGTGCATTAATTAAGAAAATATAATTTAGGCCTAAGTCTTACTGCCATATTTTTTATAATTGATAGGATAACACTTTGTATAAGACTTTGATAACACTAGAGCATAAACAGGGCGGGTCCGTTTCACAACGTCAAGTTTCATAACGTGTAAAGTGCGTGGTTAAAATTATTTGTGGTAAATTGTTTGGGAGTTATTAAGATGATATAAAGTAAATGTCATCATAACTTTACTCAAATGGCCATGTATAACTAGAAATATTAAACGAAAAAATTATTTGATTTCTTCCATAACTATCTACTAATTACAATAATTACATATAATAAACTCTAAACATATAATTACGTATAAAGAGATCAAAGAAATAACCGCCTTGATAATTTAATTTGACAGACATTTTAGCACTTTCGTAACCTTGTCACGTTTGAAGCAAAAACTATTCCCGCGCTGAAACTAAAGTAAGATGTATATCACTCCGCAGCTAGTTTTGGAGCAGGGCCGCTAGAGCGCAGTCGGGCGGCTAGAAAGTAATTCGCTGCAACAATCTCGTTTGACCCCAAATTTTGTGGGTATTTTTTATCCGATTTTTATTATTATTTTTTTAAATTAAACGTAATGAAACTTAAAATGCTTTTTGTTTTTATGATTTTTAAAAACTTGCCTTGAACATGACAAAAAATATTGTAAACTAATCCATGTTTATTAGTTTATTTATAAAAACATAAATTGCTATTTTTAAAATTTAGTCCACGAGTTGCATTTAGAATTATATTACCTTTTAAACGACACCACATTTGTAATTTTCGGTTGAAAAATAACGACAAAATTAGGGTGTATTCGTTAGCATTGCGCTTATGGAGAATCAATCCAATATGGCCGACGAGGGGAGCGTGGCCTTAAACTTAATTAATTTACTTTCATTTCAATTTAGAGTAAAAATAATGTCTAATTACTACCAGGTAGTAGTTACATAAGTATAAGACCGTGAGGTGGCATTACTTAAGGGTGGAGAGAGGTCATCTAGAGCCGACAAGTTGCGAGTTTTTTTTTGAGGGGGCACCATTCTTGTACCTGCGGGGGCGCCAATCAATGTAATTACCCCACTGGTTTTAGGGGTTGTTAACACATTTTCACCCCTTAGTTGCAAGTAACAAAATGCAAAAGTGGTTTATTTTTTATATGTATCTTGTAAGAAATAAATGCACAAAATTTCAGCTCTCTAGCTTTAAGGAAAGTATAAAAATTAATATTTATTGTTTTAGGGGTTTTTACTACATTTCCACCCCTTAGCAGTATGTGACAAAATGTAAAACTAGTTTATTTTGTTTCTTTTAAATGTACACAATATCAGCTCTCTAGCTTAAAGGAAAGTATAACAAACAATATTTATTGTTTTAGGGGTTGTTTCAACCCTTAAAGGCCAAATATTTTAAAATCCTTCCTTACTGCGCCTCTAGCACCTTTGAGTACCAAATTTCTTTGTTCCTAGGTAGTATGGTTTTTTAGATACTGTGCTCAGTGAGTGAGTGGGTTTTCGATTTTATATGTAATCTAGTCAAGGAATGCCCTAAAGGGGGATCTAGAAGGAAAGTCAATAAGTGGAAAGACCAACTATGGTACGTTGTTTGGGGTTCCTAGAAGTATAACATACTAAAAGTCCTTGACCCTAGAGGTGGCGCAAGAAGGGGGTTAAAGGTCCCTTTTTTGATTTTTTGCCTATATCTCAGTAGGGGTTGGTCCTACAAAAAATATATACGTACACAAAATTAAAGCTGACAAAATTCTCTGCATTTTTTATTCCTATAATGTTTTTGCTATCTGTAAATGTTAATGAGATATACACTCTAAAATATCGGTAATTTTCTAAAAAAATTTTCTTTACAACACATTTTTCTCCAACTTCTTCTATCACCAGCGCCTCAGATCTTCGTCCCATAGAAAATTCGTCAAAAAGAAAGTTGTACAAAATTAAATTTCCTCCAAAATGAGTTTTTGGTTCATCATTTTATATGAATTTAATCGAATGTTAGAGTTTTTAAGATTTTTACTGAAATTAGCGATTCCGGTAGGAACCAGCACTTAAAATGTTTTTAAGTGTAAATAAATGGTACCAGAAACTGGCACATACTTTCTCACAAACATATTTAAATTATTAAACAGATTCACAGTGACTTCATTATTGCAGGAGATAGGAGGGGTAGGCGAGGTGATTTTAAACTAGGAGATTAACTAATAAATATTATTATTATTAGCTAGAGATAAAACTGTTCGATCGATTTCATACAAATTTACACCAAACACGTCAATTAGGCCTGTATAGATGCATGAAAAGAGATTTTGAAAAATTTTGAAAAACAAACCCCTTTATGGCCAAAAAACCCCCAAAAATTAGTTATTATTATTATTATTAGCTAAACGAGAATTTTTAGAATGATGCGATTTTTGCATAAAATGGTAGGGTACATTAAAGGCTAAAAATAAGCTAAATTTGATCAAAATCGTTAGAGCCGTTCTTTTTATAAAAAACCCAAAAATTGGGGTTGTTTTTCAAAATTTTTCAAAACTGTTTTTCGTGCATCTATACAGGCCTACATGACATGTCTGGTGTAAATTTGTTTGAAATCGATCGAATAGTTTTTGCTCTAGCTTTGTATACATACAGACATACATACATACAGACATAGATTTTGTAAAAAACACTTTTTTTGGATTCAGGGGGTCCCAAAATGGATATTTCCACAAAAATCTCAACATCGATTTTTTTTGCGATCCCTGTACTTTCTCTATACTATAGTATAGTGTGAAAGTAAAATGTAAAAACATCTAAAAAAATGTTTTCTGTACACTTTCAACTCGTTGTACATAATAGTACTTCCTCTTCATTCTGACCAGAAAGGTTGGGAAAAGGGGGGTTTAGTTTGGGATTGGCGGGAAGGGGTGATAAAGAAGGAAACATGAAAATGAAGGATGATTTTTTAGTAAAAAAGAAATTTGTACGGTCGTGGGATCCCCGTCAGGAACGAAGTTCATCACGAATTTACTTCAAATCCTAATGTAATTTAAATAATTAATTCTACACCTTTATTATAATAACATTAAATGTATGTGGAAACAGTAAATACTTGTATACAAAACAAAGTAATAATAAACGGCAATTGAAAGATTAAAATTATATCAATCATAACGTACTGCGCCACAAATATGCACAAACCGTAAATTATGTGAGAATGTTGCCATTAAGGCAAGTAAAATAAATTAAACATACACACAATAAAGTTAGGTTAGGCCTAGACTGATGAACCAACGTTTTATTTTTATTGAATATATTTACAATAAATGGACATTTAACTGTGTTTAACGTCCTAGCTTTGAGGTTGTAATTAATTCTACACCTTTATTATAATAACATTAAAAGTTATTACCGTATCACTGTACAATGAATCAAAATATAAAATTACATTAACTTACTTTTCTAAGTTTGTATTACACATACTTTCCATTTCTTCAATCTACATTAAAAATTGCAATAGTCAGATAATTTAACTCACTTTTGATTGTTAATATCAGCGCTTGACGATAATATCCGAACTACGCCTGACGGAACCGAACGTCTCCTAACCTAAATAATTGCTAAACCAAAACAAATGTTTCTTGAATATATATTTACATTCATTACAATAGCAACCAATTCGATAACGGTTTTTCGTTACGCGTTACATTTTCTATTTGTCAACTCCTACTGCAAGCTGCGTAAAGGATATTTCTTATTCCAAACTGGCTTTTATTTCCATTAGAAATAGTGAATCAATGTTTTTACATAGCTTGCAATAAGTCACAAACATGTATGATGATAAAATCAAAGGAGAAATTTGTGGTAACATTGCTTAGACATCATCACGTTTGGGGTCATCGTTGCGTTCGTTCATCGTCGTAGTCGTTTGGGCGGGAGGGACCAGCTTCTGGGTCTTCTAGGAATTCCATCTGGCTGGTGTAGTCCTCTTCGTCTTCTTCAGTGTCGAGGGGAGAGGGTAGTAGGGAAGGTTCTTCTTCCTCATCTGCGTCATTCTCTTCTTCCGCAATAGGTCTTGCGGTTTGTGCAGGTAACACTGTAGTAACTGCAGACAATAGAAGAAACCATTGAGGCCTTCCGGCAACTGCAGCGTAGAGTGCTACAGTCGCCATTGCACTTGCGGAATATTAGGTTGCTCTGGGCGTAAACTAGTGTTGCCACTGTTGTATATGAAAGTAGCACCGATGACTATGATGTTTGGCTGATCCCTCGGATGGTGGGAGGGATGAGATATCGGGCTGCACATTCGCCAAAGACTTGACGAATGTGTTATAGCGATATTTGTTGAGTGATTTTTCTTTCTTCGGTGCACCGTACCACCGGAGCCAACAACAATTATTGCCCTGCTCTGCAATCTGCGTGTGAGTGGCTAAAGGACTGTTAAAGACTTCAACAGCATATGCTACATCTGCATCTTTCTTGAACATTTTGGCAAATGCAAGTTTGCTCTTGCGGAAGTCTGCTGTTGTAGTATCACATCCTGTGAAAGCAAGGATGAGCATAATGCCTTGAGCTCCTGTAATTCAGCGATGGAATACAGACTGGTTGGCACCTTACCTCAACCCGGTTTCATAATTATGATGTCTTGGTGTTTGGGGATTAGCACAAAGAGTCATAGAGAAGGACTCCAATGACAACGACTTGTGCATCTGTTGACTTATCAATATGGCTGTTTCAAAACAGGGGCCTGTTTCTTCACATAAGCTACAATGCTTTCAGATCAAGTATAATGTTTTCTCCATGTGGAATGAACTTTCATTAATGTCAAACCTACAAAGTTGGAGCTTTTTCTGTCATTTTTTTGTAAACTGGCACTTATCAGTGAAGCTATTACTTTTGCACTCACACAGGCAACTTTCCTACCACTTTCGTACAAGTTCTCGTCAAAAACAAAACACGTTTTCGTCGACATCACGATATAATAATAATAAAATATACCTGATATAATACTAATAAAATAGTGGCTGACCCGTGCGAAACATTCGTATTCTAACTTACTTAAATCCTACTTAATTAAAGTACACACCATATATTTAGTATCGTATAGTGCGTATACTATACGATACTAAATATACAATTAATTAAAAATAGCAATGTAGTGGCGTAATGGCAGCTCTCCAGCTGGGTATTGTTATCATCAGTGTTGCCAACGCCATGAAAATATCCCTACAACTTACTTGATACTACATCACTGTTACTTTCGGATTCTTTATTTCTCTTTTTTTTTATTTTTCGTATAGTTGTATTTTGTATATTTTTCCGGTGTAGCGGTTAAGGAAAGCTTTAAAATGATGCCTCATTCATGTAATTTGATGATGTATTAAGGAAGTTATGGCGTACCGACAAAAAAAATGGCCTTGAGAAATAATATATGTGATAAAGGTGAAAAACACAATATTTCGACTTCCTACGGACGTATGACGTTATATAAATTAACTCAACTAAAACGAGATAACAAAACACTTTTCCGTCGACATCCCGATATAATAGTAATAATAAAATTAAACAAGAAGTATTCAAATGCGAAAAAACGGTTTTTTAGAACATTACCGATATTTGAGAGCGTATATTTCACTAATAGTTACAGATAGCAAAAACACTATAGGAATAAAAAATGTAGAGAATTTTGTCAGCTTTAATTTTGTATATATATATATTTTTTTTTAATACCAACCCCTTCTGAGATATAGGCAAAAAATCAAAAAATTGGAACTTTAACCCCCCGTCTCCTCCTCTTCCGCCACCCCTAGGGTCAAGAACTTTTACTATGTTATACTCCTAGGTACCCCAAACAATGTACCATAGTTGGACTTTCCTTCTAGAATCATTCGTTGACTGGGTTAATGATTATCTTTTTCTTGTGAATGTTACTTGTCCTTGTCAATAATTATGAAGTCATGAGATAATTTTCTAAAAAATCCACCTTTTGAAAATCAAGTATTAAATCTGTTATTGAAATTTAGGTAGAGCCTGTTATATATTTAAGAATTTTAAGACTTTGTTTGTTTTTATTCACAAAAATATTTTAGGTTACCTATTTGAGTCAAATTAATTTTTAACACGCCTTGAATTTATAGTTTGATGCATACAGTACTAGTTGAATTGAATTTATTCTTAAACAAATTTATAGGTTCATTAACATAGCTTACTGAATCAACAAGTTGATCATCCCAGTACGAACCACGTCTTGACGAAGTGTCGGATGATCCATTGTCTACTGTTAATGTTCCTCTTTCTAGTCTTTGGTTGCGAACAACAGAATTTGGTAACATGATATCTTCTGGGTAGGACGCTCCTGTTAATGTACTGTCAACTGTTGATCTTCTTCTCTGTAATAAACCGTATATGCTATTTAATTTTATTATTATAACATTTCAGCCTAAAGACCCAAATGTAATACTGTAGAAACCACATTTTTTAACAGTCTTTGTTGGTACTTCATTCAATTGTTTTTTAATCACACTACAGTATAGCTGTGTGTGCCTAGTCCCATTATCAGAGTTAAAATAAAAATAATACACATACACAATATGTACACAACACAATTGTTCAGTATAACTTAATTTATTTGAAGTTGACTGTCATCTATAGTTTCTTGCCTGGTTCTGTTAGTTATCTTAACTGTTATTTGATATAGTAAAGAGAAGTTTATGCTCAGTCTAAAAAATCAACAACAAAGGCTAGTTAAGACCTAAAAGTTGACACAGCCCACTGTGCAGACTTTCATTTAAGCTATGCAAATTACAATATATGCAAAAATTAAAACCAATCAACAAGTTAGTATGTTTATATGTTGCGACTTTAGCACTTAATAGCAGGACTGATTTTAGTCCAGTAGTCAGGTACTTTTACCTGGACACAATTCCAAAGTTAATGAAATTTTGGGGTGTTGTTTGGGGATGTATAAGAATGTAGTATACGAGTTTTCCACCTAAATTTAAAGAGAATGAATTCTCGGAGCAACTTATCTTCAGTGATAAAGTCGTACAATAAGTCGAGATAAGATAAGTCGTACTTATCTTCAGTCTTGGAAGGCGTACAAATTTAATAAGACCTTAGGGTCTGAGAACCCACATTATTGAAATTAGGTATAAGACATCGAGAGCTTTCCCTTTCGACTGTAAGCTCAATCAAGATAAACGACGAAAATGTGTCTGTGGATCCTTTTTTGCTATTCTGCATATCCATAAGCAGAAAACCGACAAAGATTTAAAAACATATTTGCAATATGATTTTTTCTTTGGCCTACTTCAATGAGGGTGGGATGAGGAAATCGACGATGTCAGGGCTCAATCCAACAACCAAAGATGTACGTATGACAGACTTTGACATTGTTATGGACGGAGGATTTCTCCTCCACAAAGTTATTTGGTTCCACGATGCCATCCATTTGTGATGGGTACGCCAATTTTGTGATCAGTCACTATCGTGGAAGGATTTTCAAAATAGTAGTTTTTGATGGGTACCCGTGCTCATCATCATGTACCAAGGTCACTAGCAGCAAATGCTGCACAGAATTAGCAAGTCGTTCAACATACATTTCAATCAGGAGACCGTAATAACTGTGAAGAAATAAGATTTTGTGTCAAATGTCTACAACAAAAGTCGGCTGATTAACATGCTGAAGGTCACTCTACAGACACGGAGTCAGAACCCTTCAAGCACAAAACGGTGCGGATGTCTTCAATGTAGACACGGGGGTGGAATTGTGTTGAGGATGACGACTTATAGTCCTGTTGATGGCCAAAACACCAGCTGACCAAACCATAATTTTCATCAAGTCTGGACGTGGAAACATAAAAGCTTCATTGTTTTCTAAGCAGTTGCTGCGAGACATACTATTTCTACACCCCTTCACTGGATTCAATAACACCTAATCAACAGCCTTCTAAAAGAGTAAGCTTAGATTTATCAAACTGTATTTGAAGTCTCCAGACGTCTAGGGATCCGCTGCAATTTTCTCAACCATTTCCTCAACCAAGGATGATGTAGAAAAAGCTGGGAAAAAATCTATTTTGAGTTGGTAAAAGGCCCCAGCTAAAGAGAAATCTCTAAACGCTTACCTTTCAGGACCATTTTTAACCTCCCCAGCGCCCTAAGCACTTTAAACTTTTGTGCCTCCCTCCCACCACTACCAAAGCACCTCCTCATTGAGTTCTCGCCTTGCCAGTTTTGGTCCGGGAGTGATTTTATTTCCCCTTAACTTTCCGGAAAATGGAGTACTGTATCAGTGTCTTGTCTATCTCGGCGCCCGCAAACAGTACCGATAGGCGGTGACTCATCATCACTCAGACGCACACACACAACATGACTCAGTGGGCATTGACTGACAAGCGAGGGTGCGTTTGCTGTAATTTTAATTTTTTGTTCTCCCTTTGTTAAAACTTCTGTCAAAAAATGTTTGTACTCTTACATTAAACCAAAAATAAATGCATTAAAAAAATTTTCCCTCATTTTGCGCCCGCAAATCTTTTGTATCCGCAAATCTTTTGCGTCCTAGGCATGCTTCCTTTTTAATAACAATGATAATGTTTTTATTATTTCTGTAACTTAAAAGATAACCGAGTTATTGGCTAAAAACTAAAAAAATTGTATCTTGGTAGCTAATTGTCCATAATATCCAAAATATGAGAAATTTCATTTAATTAAAGTCCATAATAAATTATTACAAACTTACAATAAAAGCTTTTTTTACACCAAACCAAAACATAACTGTAAACAAAAAATGTAAGTCACTTTATTTTAAAAGTTTAAATGAATTACTGAGTAGAATTCATAACGCTGCTAAAGTTATTGAAACCAACATCGTGAAATACAAAATGCAATTGAAAGAATCTTATTTAGAGCACAGTGTTGTAAATTTTGAATAATTTTAAAATTAGTAATCCTTTTTATTAATACCTCTTTAATTTTTATTTTCTTGGTTTTCTTTGCCTTTAACTTAATTTTAAAATAAGTTTTTGAAATATTTTACGTTACAAATTTTAAACAGCCGCAATTTTGAAAACATATGAAAGAACATTTTACTTTTTTGTACATCTACATGGAATAAATAAAAGAAAAAACCTGAGGCCTATTTTGTTTAATAATAATCGATTTTGAGCATGTATAACTGGGAACCTATACGTACCAGTAATAGCCACAAGATGATTAGAATCAATCTTGTGGCACATTTGGTCAGCTTTAATTTTGTCTATAATAGTCTTATAGCTTGGATGAAAAGTTTTCGAGATATAAACAAAAACCTGAAAAAAAGAGATCTTCCTTGCGCTCTCTTGCACCCTATCACCTCCTATGAGTTGACTTTTAGTACAACATAGTCAACAAAAACAGTCAAAAATTGTGTTCCTTCAATTTTCCTCTACGCCCCCTTTGTAGCATTCATTGACTGGACTAGTGTTTTACACACCATGGTTTTATTTACTAACAATAATTATTTCTTATCTTTGTATTGGATGGTGCTAAGTGGGCGATTTTCAGACTCTGAGACTTATACTATCAGCTCAGGATTTCCCCCCTCCCCGCTTCTCCTTGTGCCACTACAATGTCACTGACTTTACTCGGACCATTTTCATTAAAATCACACTGTATACTCGGGAGTTTTCTTCAGGGTAAAGAAGAGTAAGAAGAGCCTTAACGCCTTGACTTTGTGCCGGGTGAAAAAGTAACACTAGGTTGAATGAGGTTCCGAGTATAGTGGACTGGACTAGTACATAATTTAGCCTCTCGTTTACTAAGATGTTTTGAAATACTTCTAATTTGAGCAAAACCTTTCTATTCATGACTGTAGAAAACATTTTCCTTTACACATAAACTCATCATAAGTAAAAATATTAATTTGATGACAGTGCTCTAAGTGAGCCTCATTGGTGACACACAAAATGTCCGGATGGATATTAAGCAGTATGAATAAAACTAGAGCAAATGCTCGTGAGTATAAGCACTGAGTAAAAGCTTTTGCTCTTGAGTAAAATGTCTGAGTATAAGCAAATGTTCATTTTAATATGAATGACCAATACCTTACACTCACACCTTATACTCATACCTTTTACTCAAGAAAACTGATCATTTATTTCAACAAAGAGGTATTTATATCAAACAGCTGATTTAAACTATGAAATAATATAAAGCATAACGGTTATGATAGGTTATGTTCGAAAATTTGAGTACCTGTTTTTCTGTTTTATAAGAATAATTATTAAAATACTTTTATTATTACTAATAAATAATTATAACTAGCCTATGTCCGGTTTTCGAAATTCAGACTTTGGCTGTTTTCAGACAAAGTTTTGGTAAACCTATTACATCAAAGCAAATTAAAAAAACAAAACAAAAACAATATGAAAAGTCGATTGAAGATAAAAACTGGAGGCCTATTGAGTTGAATTCGTGGGAAAAGGTATTAATGGAGTTAATGCAAGCCGATTCTAACCCTACTATAGTTCAAACTCTAGGTAAGTGTAATTTACTTACTATTGATACCAAACTACAAATAATAAAATAAAAAGTCTCAGAAAATACGAAAACATTTAAAATTGCTCTAACTTTTGAACGATTGAAGATCAAGGTATAAAATATCATATATTCTTGAAGGAAATTTGTTGGTCTACAACTTCCTTTCTCATAACTGCTTCATATGACGAAGGGATGAAGAGTACCGGGAAACTAGTCTAATAAGACAAAAAGTATGAAGCATTTTTTTCCAATAAGTGAATTTTGATCGGTGATATTTTGGAAATTATACGAGATAGCAAAAAAATTAAATGGAATAAATCTTCTGGCACATTTTGTCAGCTTTAATTTTGTATAGAATTGTCTTATTGCTGGGACGCATAGTTTTCGAGCGAACATCTGATAAAAGGGACATTTGGTGAGTGTAATTTTAAAATTCTAAATCAACCCATTAACAACTGAAACTCCATCTCAAATTATCCAAAAGAGTATATAAATAAGAAGTCCAACATTTATGAGATGCAATATCAATTGATTTCTGGTTAAATGGTAAAAAGAACAACCATACAGTCATATTGATGAGAACTTTCCTACTTTTACTAGTCTTAGGTTACGTTCTTATTATAACTAATTGAGAACACTAACTTACAAACTGTTAATTTTAAATAAAGTTTCAAGGAACAATACTTCAATAATTAGAATGACTATTATAACCTCTGTGAATAGACTTTGAACTTTATGCTTCCTATACCATTCAATTCATACAAATAATTATACCACTAATTATTTCATGTTTAGAATTAATCTTTGTTTATGATATCAATTACAATATATTTCTTTTATTATTTTTTGATGTAATATTAATTTGGGAAAAGTCGGCACTAACCTCAATAAGTTATCTGTGTTTATACTAATATAAGCTGATAATAGTGAGAATAAATGAACTATTGAATGTATCAAGACATTCGTAACATCATTTTTCAATATTCTTTGTAAATTTTTATATAATTTTCTATTTATATGATTTGTATTGTGATATTTGAATATGAACATTGGCAAATATCGCATATTAAATACCGTATATCATGAACTAAATGAATGATACCACCAGTTATTGTGAAAAACTATGTTTACTATCTCTTAATAAAACGAAGAAAAGCTGTTATTTCTTAATTGTTATTTGCCTTGAAGTTATTAATTTTTATAAGCCCGGAAAACAAGAATTTTCCTATTCTGTGATTTAAAGAAGGAAATAATATTTAACATTAAATTATATCGAAAATATTAAATCAAAATTATAACTTTTGGGTTTTATTACATTACATAATAACCTCATACTATTTACTTTTATATTAGCACATGTTGAACAGAAAGCGTTTATCGAAGTCAATGCTGCAAGTCAGTACTTTACTGAAAATAATTTAACTGTCAATCAAGACAAAACAAATTATTTATACTTTAACTTAAACAAAAATAGTGCAAAGTTCAGGCCAACTGTTATGTTGGGGGATAATATTATTAAAGAGGCAAGTTCTGCTACATTTTTGGGGTTGGTCATTGATAACCAACTAACTTGGAAATTTAATACAGACAATATATGCAAAAAACTTTGTTCTGGAATTTTTGTATTAAGAAATCTCAGGCACTATTGTAATCTATCCACAATGTTAACAGCCTACTATGGGCTTATACATCCTCACCTGAACTATGGAATCATAGTATGGGGTAATTGTTCATCTCAACAAGTGAAAAGGCTTTTTAGATTACAAAAAAAGTCAGTACGGCTTGTAGCACATATAAATAATATGGGGTCATGTAGAAATGCTTTTCGGGAGCTAGGAATATTGACACTTCCTAGCATGTATATTTTTGAAGTCATTTTATACATTAAATACAAGTGTAAAACAACACTAAATAAGGATGTACATGACTATGGTACCCGATTTGGAAGTTACTTACGTCTAGGCCAACATAGGCTCAGTAAGCACAAAAAGCTACCATCACAAGCTGGTGTAGCATTGTTAAATAAATTACCTGAAAGCTTAAAAAATATTGAAAATTATGACATTTTTAAAAAAAACCTTAGACGACTTTTGTTGTCTGGATCCTTTTACTCGGTGGAGGAGTTTATTGACTGGTAGTATTCCTCAGCTCTTGTATATTCTTGTGGTCGGGTGCGAGCATGTGCTGGAGTTTGTAGGGGACTGAATGTTTCATGGGTTCTGTTGGTACTTTGATTGTTTAAGTTGTTGAATTTAGTCCTGTTTCTGTATTTATTTGTATTGTTGGTTTTACTATTGTTATTATTCTTTTAGAGTTTTATTATTTATTAATTTTTAGGTGCTATATCTGCTATTGTTATTTTGGGTTTATTATGTTATGTTTAGGACTAAGCTGTAGTTATTATAATGACGTTGCTATGCACCTTGTGGTGTTTCTGCTATGAATAAATAAATAAATAAATAAATGTTTATTTTATCTATATCTCAGGGCCGGCGCAAGGACCATGCGGAACATGCGGACGCATGGGGCGCCGCCAGGGAGGTGGCGCCGACGCGCCGGCATAAACTTCAGGACCAAGGTGCCTTTAAAATTTTCTGAAATTTTTTTTGCAACGAAAAATGTTTACCTTAAGACGTGGCCACCCTTTTCGGGTTTTAAAAGAAACTCCCTATTTCTGTTTAGCGCTTTTTTAGGGACAGACAACCTACACCGCTATAAATAGGGCACCATCATTTCAGAGTCGGCGCCCTTTAGTTTCAATGAAAAATTCGTCCCCGCCCCCCCTTAAAGACGCGACAGTCCATTTCGGAAATTAAAAGAAATGCCATATTTCTTTTTGGCGCCTCTTTACGAACAAAAAATACCACATTCACCAGTTTAGGGCGCCAACCTTTCGAAATCGGCGCCCTTTGATTTCAGTGAAAAATTCGCCCTCTTAAAGACGCGACCGCCCTTTTCAAAAATTAAAAGAAACGCGGATTTCTTTTGGCGCCTCTTTATGGATAGACAAGATCAGGTACAGGTACAACAGTATTGTATAGGGCGCCATCCTTTCGAAATCGGCGCCCTTTGATTCCAGTGAAAAATTCGCCCCCCTAAAGATGAGACCGCCGTACATTTTATACTAACTTCTTTCTTGTATACGTGTGTTTGATATTAATGTACAAACTTAACATTAACCGCAATCTTACAATGTTACCTTATCTTATTGACAATTATACCTAACCCTTTACCTTTACCACGTTGTCATGATGTTACCAAATTGATTTGTGATATTGTAATGTTAATATTACAATGTTACCTTTTGATATTAAATAAATATTGTAATATGATTCATTTGGTGTTTCAGTATTCAACTTCCCCCCCACTTAACTTTCCACTTTATCATACATTTATTTAAGATTAAAAAGACCGATGCTATATATATTTATACAATACACTGTATGTATATAGAACATATTTTATATTTACTTTTATTTTTAAAATTGTTGCTCGATGTTATATTTTAATTTTATTTTATATAATTAAATAATTTCAATTGGCATACATTTGATAATGTACCCATTTTGTATTGCAATAATGAGATAAATAAATTTATATACATATATAGGGGATGGGGGGGGGTTGTTGTGTATAGAAGGAGGCGCCAAAAATGACTCTCGCATGTTCAGGAAAACCCCCTTGCACCGGCCCTGCTATATCTATAAATTAAAATTATATAAATAAATATTGACCTGGTTCAGCTACTTATGCTTTACCAACAAACCTCTTCTTGTATGTACTACACTTAACCTACATTAGTTATGAAGATAAACATCTATTATACAATAATAGGTAGCTAAAAATAACCTGTTCTCGTAGAACTGCATTAACATCTTTATGAAAGTTCAAATCATCTGACATTTCTATCTAGGATGTTTTACTTACGATTTAAAAATATGTATGATTGTTGCATAGCAACAGATGAGAAATTGCAATACATAATAATATACTTCAAACATTGGATTCTTTATTAAAGTTAAATCAATATATTGAGTAAAATTGTAGACAGATCTTGTAGCTTGTACATTGGCGACTCGTAGTTCAAAAAGTTGGGAGCATAATACCAAACAGTTTATTGTTTGGTTTCCCTTCACAAATTACAAAAAGTAATGATAACAATAAATGGGACTAACATTTATTAATAGTATATAAATATAGTCTGTCTCATACATTTATTTGCATTGCAAAACAAGTTTAGTAACTATACTAGGGGAGACCCCTGCGTGCTCCGCACGCCTACCCCCTATGGAACCTTCTAAAAAGATATGTTATGTTTTATCTATACTAATATTATAAACAGGTAAAGTTTGTTTGTTTCTATGTAGGGGGTAATCTCTGGCACTTCTGAACCGATTGAAAAAATTGTTTTACTAATAAAAAGTTACACTATCCCTGAGTAACATATGCTGTAATTCATTTCGATAAAAACCTTTTTCATTTCAATATTTGTAAATTTAGTCGTAAACAAATCTTAGGTTAGGCCTAGAATGATAAACCAACACATGTATTTACATTTATTACCATATAGCAACCAATTGAGTAAAATAACAAATAATATAGCTGTTTGCTTCAAATAATATTTCCATTAACAGCTGATTTCAAAATTTGAAGCAACTATTTTTGTATTTCTAGCTTTTAGGTTAGGGTTTTAAAGTGTAGACCTGAGCCTTGCTGGTTCTTTTAAACATTATTAACTGCTTTTATAAAATATAAGAAATAATTTTGGTTTGAACATTTAACATTATTTACCATCTTAGTTTTGAGGTTATTATTAATACTACACCTTTATTATAAATAAAACATAAAATATGTTTTTAGAAGGTCCCATTGGGAATTGGCATGCAAAGCACGCAGGGGTCTCCCCTAATTTATAATAAAGGTGTAGAATTATTAATAACCTCAAAACTAAGATGATAAACAATGTTAAATGTTCAAATCAAATTATTTCGTATATTTTATAACAACAGTTATAATAAAAGTTAAAAGAACCAGTAAGGCTCAGGTGTAGGCCTACACTTAATCAAAACCCTTACCAAAAAGTTATTATCAATTAATAGGCCTACTATAATATATGTCTTATTTATTTTTAATTAAGATGTAACATAGTTTTTTCTTATTTTTACTTTCTCCCCCTATACCGTAGTATATGGAGAAAGTATTGTATTCGTCAAAATTTTCGAGTTTGAGTTTTTGGTGGAAATATCCGTTTTGGGTCCCCCTGAACCTAAAAAAGTGGTTTTCGGAGTGATGTCTGTGTGTGTGTGTCTGTATGTGTGTCTGTGTGGATGTTATCAGACCTAGAGCCTAAACCAGTCGTCCGATTTTGATGAAATTTGGTATGGAGGTACTAATCCACGGTATTTCCAGGCTTTTTTTCATTTTTGTGAATTTTTTATTTTTAAGGGTAATTTTCCCATAAAAACCCTTAAAATAACGGAAAAATCAACTTTTCTCAAAAACGGCTCTAACGATTTTGATTAAAATTATATAGTTTATTAGGGACATAAAGTACTATATACTGTAAAATTTTAATCAAAATCGTTCGAGCCGTTTTTGAGAAAAGTTGGTTTTTCCGTTATTTTATGGATTTTTATGGGAAAACAACTTTAATACAAAATCACCTCTCCTACCCCACCCTACAAGTCACCGTGAATCTGTTTAATAATTTAAATATGTTTGTGAGAAAGTATGTGCCAGTTCTTGGTACCGTTTATTAAATTCCTTAAAGCAAGTTTTTATTGGTTTGTGTGTGTTGAAACACGTGTTCGTTAAGCCTAGGCCTAACTTAAAATATTATTTTGTACTAAAAGCTGGACATCCGAATCAACTGTTTTAGCTGTTATTTTAATCAATTGGTTGCTATGGTAATGAATGTAAATACATTCAAGAAGTAATATTTTAATTTAATTAGTTAATTACCGTCTGAACATCAACTCTATACCTGCTACATCCATTGTTTTGGTAAAGCTGCGCGCCCACTGGGTCGTCACGGACGGTCAGTACGGTCGGTACGGGATTTTTCAAAAGTTCAAAACATTGAATTAAATGAGCATGCGCCCACTGCGTCGTCACGGCCGTCAACGGCGTTCCGCACCTTCGGCATGTCCGATAGAAAGTCTGGAGCTACGAACTGTATGACATTTCCGTGACGGCGGATCCTCCCGACCGATCCAGTGCGCGCGCACTTCGGGCGTTCGGTACGGAATTTTCAGCGTTCTATGCAGTCTGCTCTCACTGGATGACGAAAATTAGTTTCCTCCCTATATAATTCTGCTTCCAGCATCAGTAATAGTGTTTCAAACTTGTCGTGAGTCATCCTGAAGTACTCAAAAAACTTAAGGTCGTCTTCCACAAGGTCCGGGAACAAAGTGTGAAATTCACCACAAATCAAACTTTTTCTGTTAATGTTATGAATCCAAAACCTCCTTTTTCTTATTTTAACATTCTCCTCTTCTGCTATCAAAAACGCACTCACTACCGCAATTTCCTCCTCCACATCCATCTTTTAACAGATCCTCTCCCAAACTGACTTCTGTTTTGGTGGAAGGCGGATGGAGGACAGTGCGGAACGCCCGATCCAGTGCGCGCACCCCCTCTAAAAAATGCCGTGACGGCCGTACCGACCCAGTGGGCGCGTAGCTTAATTAGGAAATCTGAACCCATTGCATTGTGTGTAATTGGAAAACTTGTTTTTTCAGTCTAGGCCTAACCTAAAATTATGTATAATTTATTTTACCTGCCTTAACGGCAACATGCACACATGGTTTATGTTTTTGTGCACATCTTTGAATGATATAAGTTTCATCTTTCAATTGTTGTTTTTTAGTTTTTCATAATGTTGCTTATTTATTGGTATTTCAGCTATTAGGCACTATGTGTTTAACGTCCAACTTGATCCTGTGAATATGTTCATTGAAAGATACGGGCCACTACAGTGACTAGATAGAGACAGTGTGGCCATATGAAAGCGGCCGCCATGTTTTTCCTAAAAGTAATGTTATCTGCCATAAAGTATAATGTAATTTATTTTCAAAATATTTATAAAACCTTTTGTTTTATTTCATAAATGCCTCGTAAACAACTTTTTAAATGTTAAAAAGTAGTTAGAAAGCAGATAAGTCGTTTAAAATGAAATAACATTTAAAAAATAATGATTTAGCCTACTATCACATTTTTTACTAGCCTATGTGGATAGTTGAGTACAGACGTTTATTACAAACTAAAAATTCAAAGTAAAACAAAACGAAAAATAAAACAACGAATAGGCCTAAATCAAAATGCAAAATTATTACCTTGTCGTTAATTAGGTTTTTTTTATCAATTAGCCTAATAAATTTTACAAATTAAATATTTTCAAAGTTAGGTAGGCCTACGCACTTTCTAATTTTTACAATTCATTTATTTCCATCTGATTTTTTAAAATACCGTAAACGAAGCAATTATAACATTCCTAATTAACTAATTTATTTCAATTGAAAGCTAATAATAAAATTAATGTCTGTAACAACAATTTAATATCGAAATTACAATTCTTTGATTTTGAGGTTAGAAAATTCAAGATTTTCAAGTTTTAGTTATTCAAGGCCGAAAAACAGGTTTCATTATTAATTTCCCTCATTATTTCAGATAGGCCTACTTATTAATGTGATTCTTGTCTTAGATTGTACCTTCACCAAGACTAAAAGAAAGAAAAAATAACGATGACAATTTAATTTGAAAACTATGACTATGAACAAACGTAGGGCTAACACGGACGAAATTATAGGTTTGGGCCAAAAACAGTTCTTAAAATTGCGTAATACTAATATTTATTGCATTTATCTTTTCTATTGATAAAAAGGATTATCCTATGTTATGAACTTTTTAAAATGTTGTAAATAAAAGACTTTTGGCATGTACTTACTTCTGAAATATGCGCTGAAGCGATTCCGTAGAGTGGCGGGAGTAGCCTATTCTGCTGTCATTTCCTTATTAATATGGTGCAATATCACATAATTCAACACAAATCGCTTTAAAATACCTATTACGTTTATGTAAAAGTAAAAACTAACAAATATCTGTTAAATAATCGGTAACGTCGCTTTTACACTAAGTGAACGTGTATGAATGTAATGTAAACAGATACGAATTAATTTAGGAAAAACATGGCTGCCGACATCTCGACCAATAGGAAACAAGACCTCACTTGGCCACACTGTCTCTATCTAGTCACTGTACGGGCCACTAATGATTTTCTCTAATCCAGCTGATTCCTTTTACTGCAATTGTACAAATTGTCTTAGATGCACAATCACGTGTTTTAATAATCTGGTGGATAGGGAAACTTAAAGTGATGATAAAATACGTTTTAAAAAGTTCTTTTATTACATTCTAAATGAAATTATTTAAAAAAATGTAAGTAAATTGTGCAAATATAGAATGATCGATCTTTCATTTAAAATAAAAACCGCGTGTGTAAAACGGTTCAGTGGAAAGCTCAAGTGAACTCTTCAAAGAAGTGCAAAGTTGTAATTTTACCCGATGTTAAATCTCCATAAGAAAAGTTTATTTTCCATTTTTGATCCAATCAACAAAAATATTTTCAAAATACAAATAAAACCTGCTCATATAGGACCGCTAACCTTTGTTTTGGTACAACCCGCATGTAAATC
>JAGFPH010003619.1:0-35346 GCA_018207615.1 Philaenus spumarius | reverse complement strand
GTCAGTTTTCCAACCAATAAACAGCCTTACTAACTACACGTGATATCTGTGTGATAGAAGTCTATTTTTAGACATATTTTGATATGTGTGTGAGAGAATGCTTAAAGCTAACATTTCCTGTGAACCAAATATTTTTTGCTCGAAACACTTTTATTAAAAGATAATTTATAAGTAGGCCTATACAGTTCAATTCTTTGATTTATTCTCTACACTTTGTTATAATATTTCATTTTTGGGCAAAGTATATATTCCTCAATTACGTTTCAAACTTGGCATATTTTTGATAGCAGTCTTTTAGTAGGAACATAAAAACTTGTGTTTTCAAAATAAGAAATTTGAAATTGATAAATATTTTTGTACAGTTCTATTTAGAACTAAATTACCAAACTTTTTTACATTTATTAAAAACATTAAAAGAAATGTTTACTACTTTTTATGTAGACGTAAAGTTGAACATTTACCTTTCGTAACTGATCATTTTTTGTTTCTTGAGCTAATAACTTTGAAAATTTTACATCTATCATATTTTTACTAGCATATATAATTCTTTGAACCTTTTTCTACAAAAAAGCTGTGGAACACTTTTGGATTATGGTCCATTTACTATTTTAAGCGAATTTTTTGAAAAAATGCTTGCAAATGCCAAAAAATCCATTTTTGTTAACATTGCCGGTTCTAGGGTTAAATTAAGATGTAAAATAACACATTTTAGGCTTCCCAAAAGTACTTTAAAACGATATAGGTATTTATAATTTTCCACTTCTAATTGTGATTCAGGCCTACTTTAGAATAATTTAGAATAGCAACCATAACCCATCCTCCGCCAAATAATCCCGTGCGCTGCCTCTAACCTCATAGGATTGGAACACACGGAGTTTTTTGCGACTACGGATTAGTTAGGCTACCGTCCCCGCTCAAAAAAAAAGAGTCTGTGGGATTCATTAAACTGAAGTGTCTAGTTCATTAATCACGAAGTGTGTTATGTAATATATTATCTTTTAATGTTTTATTGTTATGAACAGAGAACAACTCTCGCTTTATTGTTATTCCACCGCCGATTGAAAAGGAAGTAAAAAATATACTTATTTTCGTTCGTCCAATCAATAAATAAAAGAAGAGAAAATTTTGTAGCATTCTACACTATGTTTCCCGATTTGAGGAACTAGAAGAAACACTTTATATTATTTAAGAATGTCGGTTTCGTCATTTGACGAACTGCACACGCTGCTGAAGGATAGTATTCTACGAAAAAAATACTAAAATAAGGAAAATTGGCGTGCATTTGGTCACATTTGCCACTGTTTCGGCGGAAATGGTGGAAAATCCATCAATTGTAATGGCAGCGAGCGGCTGCACAGCTAACGTCAGCGGCAAATAAACAGTTCGTTTATTTTTCCGACGAATGTGTATGCTCTAATACTCTCCTTCGCGCCACTGCTGATATGACGACGGCAAATAATCTGTGGCGGAAAGTGTGCTGCCTTTAGAACACTATACTTTGATAACTACACTGCATCTATATAAAATAAAGTGTCAGTGCCCAATTCAACCAAAGATAATGTCAGCAATATATTGATAATTTATTGTAGCTTAACATTTGCATAGGTGTTGAAAACAAGTTAGGTACCTATTTTAATATAAACAAAGTCCGAAATATTTTTTCAATGGGGGTGGGGGTTTTAACCGCTAAACACCTCCCCCCCTGATTACGCCTATGATTTTGCTTGATGTTTTCTTTTGTAGCTTCTTTGTAAGTTACTTATGAATAGAACAACTCATGCTTTTTCTGTTTCCGAGATAAGTGATCCTGCCATAACTAAGCCAGTAGACTGAAAAGCGTTGCAATTTGTAATCCTTTCCACAGGAAGTGAAGCAAATGGTGCTTCTCCTGTTTTTGACTTATATTTCTTGCATATTACACAATGAGACAAAACATTTCTTATAGTTTTCTTCCTTACAGAATCAAAAAATTTTCCCTAATTATAACTAGCATTGATTGAATCCAGCATGTTGATGGAAAATGTGTTTCTCCATTATGATCAAGGCTACAATAGGATGCTTAAAGGGTAAGAGAATCCGAAACTTAAATTCTTCACTGTCATCATTCAAAACTAGTCTCGTTTTCAATCTCACAAGTCCTTTGTTGTCAACAAAAATTGGCATGTTCTTTTGATGATTAACTTTTCCTTCGAAACTTTCTAGTTGAATACATACTACAAATAACCTTTTCCTCAGACCTTTGAATCTCATCAGTACTCAATGGCCCTTTTTGACCATATATTAGAACTTAAATTGCAACAAAATCTTAAAATCCATTGCACCATTCTTAACAGTTTTAAATAGCTTGAAAAATAAAACAAATAATTAGAAAAATTCATCTGTTTTCTGTCATTACTGCAGAGATAACTGTTTTTCTCTTTCCAGCATAAGCCCCCGAGTCAGGTACTTTAAGATTGGAAATACCCTTCCGCCATTTGTTCACTCTCGTTAGTCTGTATCCAGACTTCCTTGCCTCCGACATTATGTAGATTTTTATGGGCGGAAGTCCAAGAAGCGCTTCCATAGCAGCTGTAGGACTACTTCAGAAAGCTCCAATTATGCAAAAGCCTGCAAGTCGTTGTAAACCCAATAGTTTGTTTCCTGCACAGCAGTTTGGCATTTCTTCCACCAAACCACCGCTCCGTATGTGATTTGGGTCACAGCTTCATCCAGCCGAAGGGTTATACAAGGTTTGAGACCCCAGGTAGTTAAAATAAAGCATCTGGTTGTCACCAGCGCAAATTTTGCCTTATGCTTCAAGTTGTCCAGGTGTACATTTTACGACAGCTTTTGATAAAGATACTTTACTGATGTAGAAATACTCAGCCGGGCGTTGATCATATATATCCTCTCCAGGCCTGTTGGAACAATGGTTTCGCTGGGATTGGCTTTGTATACAATATCTGAGGTAGTGTCATCACTTTTCCCAATATCCAAGATTGCTATGTCATCTGCAGAGCCTTGGATGCATGTTCCTGACTGGCTGATTTCTGAAAGGAGACCATTTACCACCATGCTCCACAGAAGAGATGAAAGAAATCCTTCCTGTAGGCAACCTCTTGTGGCTGTGACCTAAGACAATTCACCAAAGCAGGGAGCTTTCTATGTGCCTGCTTCGAAGCATAGAGTGCACCCACCTTGCACGGCCAGGTCCACATCTTGCTCTCGCACTATAGTCAAACGACGTATTATCGAATGCACCTCCTATTACAAGAAAGCGCACATGGCTAATTCCTTCCTTTCCAGGGCATCCTCAATTCTGCCCAAAAGTTATGTAGAGCAGTTGCAAAGAATTTTCCAGGTTGGTAGGCATGTTGATTTCGATGAAGGGAAACCCCATAGAGCACCCTTTTTCTTATGTATCTTTCCACCAGCTTCTCGCTGTTTTCAAGAGAAACAAGGATAAGGTATCCTCATGAGGTCAGAATAAGGGTCGATAAGCTTTGGCATCAGAATAATTTGCTTTGCCGCACTTAGGAATGTAGCCCTGCATGCTTGCGGAATGTAGCCTTAAGCTAAGCTGGTTCTAGATAGTATAAATTTACAACTTTCTATTTTACTTTAATTCAATAGGCCTAATGTTGTAGGCGTCAATTTAGGATATAACAAGATATATACTAATTTATAAAACTTTACTTTTATTTTATTCTCAATATAATGAACTGTAACACTGCTTACTAGCTTAATCAATTTGATAAATGATTTGACTCAGGACACAGGTTTACAATTACAATAAAATCTTCTTTTATTTATCAATAGAAAATCAGAAAAATATCTACAGTTTAATAATTACTTAGCTCAAAATCAAATATATATACAAAATTATTTTAGGGAATTATTTCCCAATGAGCACTCTTAATCTCGGGTAGGTTGGTGCCGGCTCTTACCAATATTAAATTGAAACAAATATTATACAAATTATTTAAATTAAGAATTAGGATAATTAAAACAAAGGAGAAAATAACTTAGTACAAGGTGGAAAGTGTATGGGTATGTAGATGTATGAATTTAGTGTTAATATAAAAGGATCAAGTTCTGATAAAAGTTGAAATCTTGATGGTATATATATATTTATAAAAGTTTATCAGCTTTACTGGTATAGTTCTTTGAATTTAAATATGCAAAGGAAAGGTTGGAGTATATCCAATTTGATGAATAGTTATGTGGATTGATCTCACCCAATTTTTATATATAGTCTTCTTCTTGAAAAGAATGGTTTATTAAAATTTGATACTGTTCAGTCACTTCACTTATAAAAGGTTATTTTAATGTTGGCAGTTGTTATACACTTCAAAATGGTCTTGAAACTTGTGGTTTGGTGGGCTCTAACACAGCGTCTGCTCCCTTTGATGTCTCAGCAACAATTAAATTGGATTTGATCCCAAGTTGGCTTCCTTAGGCCCTCAGGAAATGGTACATTAAGGCCTGGTTAATTTCATTTCTTGTGGGATTTTGATTGTTATGTGAAAATGTGTATTTTGAAATGTAGTGTATTTGTTTTGTATGATTTTAATGAAATTTTGATGTATTTTGGTTTTTTAAAGAACTTAGAATGGTAAAAGTAAATAGAATTTGATTAAATAAAATTTTAAATGAAAATATCTAAAATAGCTCCTTGTACAACTTAATATCTAAGGTCTACAAATATAATTATTTATCGGGTCGTTTAAAAGTATTGTTTCCGCGGCACAAGCGGTCACGTGATTGTGGGCTGGGCTTAAACAAACATGGCCTCTCGTTCTCCAGGTTTTAATCGAATATTCATATACTTTGAAGAAATTTACTAGTTTAACGGTATTTCTTTTCATATTTTGCCAAAGACATTTTTGATGTAAAATCTTCTGTTCTACTCGATGGTTCTGTTCCTTTTTTGATTTAGAATTTAGTTTCCTTGGGATCGGTGGTTTTAATTTGGAATAGGCCTACAATTTCGTACATCGGCCTAGCTTCGAGTGTATTTTAAAAGGTGGATTTCGGTCGATTGGTTTACTCTTGAGTTATTATTATATATTATATGGATTGGTCGTTTAATTTAGATTAATTTTGATGTGGGAATGATATCAATTTGAGGTCGAGAAGTACTGGTAATTATTTAAAATGTTGTTGGAAGTCGGAAGTTATAATATTATTAATGAATCATTTACGATTTTTGCCGCTAGGTGTCGCTGCTACAACTTGTGAATGAAATGCCTTTATAGTAGTCTGTTCCTCTCTCTCGCACTCATGCGTGTTTAGTTTAGTAATTACGAATGGTTTCTTTTGATATTTTAAATGATTTTTATATATTTTATATAGGGATATATTTTGAATTGTTACAAATAACCCCTGGGCGACTTTCCTTGAAAATATTTTATAAATGTTTTCATGGAACTTAGATTAACAATGAAAAATATATCTATGTATCTCTTTTACTGGTGTTAATGCATATGTGATTCGAATGAGTTGGTTAACTGTAGGTCATTGACCTCTACTCGTGAACAGCTGATGCGACGTCATTGTCTCCTTGTTTGTGCAGTACATTTATAGCGTTTCAGGGCCGTGACATGATATGGACCTTTAATATTTGTACCGTTTAAATCGCAGACATTGTATGTTGATTTTCCAATTTTTTGATGTATTTTATAGGGTCCGTAAAATAATTTGAATAATTTATAGGTTTCTCCTTCTGCTGCATTGGATTGGGGAAAATTCTTTATTAATAAATCGTTAATTTCGAAAATTGTGGGGGTAAATTTAGAATTTTGTTTTTCAGCTCGTTTTTCTTGTTTGTGTTGGATTCTTCTTTTTGCCAGAATTATTTTTGCTTCTGTTGGTGTCGTTGTTGAACGGATTATTTAAATAAGGCTCCCAAAATCGTGTATTTTTCTCTTCTAGCTGCAGTTCATTAGGCGTATATCCTGTGGTTTCGTGGTAGACTTCGTTAAGCATGCAATTTATATCGGGTATATAATTGGCCCAGTTTTTATGTTTCCTTGAACAATACGTTCTTAGGCACCTCTTGACTTCGCGTATCGGGCGCTCGGCCATATTAGTTTTTGGGTGGTAATAAGGGTTGAATATTAATTTAATTCCCAGATTTTCCAGGGTAGTTATCCATTTTTGGCTTCGAAATTGCGTACCGTTGTCGCTCTGTATATGTTTTGGTATCCCGTATATAGGGAAATGTAGTTCTGTAAGTTTTTGTAAAATAGTTTTTGTGTTAGCGCATCTCATTGTATATAATTTTACGAACTTAGTGAATATATCAAGGACAATAAATATATATTTGACTCTGCCAATACTGGTCGGAAGAGGACCTATAATGTCGACTGCGAGGTGGTGGTTTTTAGCTGTACAAGTTATTCCTGTAGCTACCCCCTGTTGAAGGGTGGGGGTTACTTTTGCATTTTTGGCATGCATCACATGTAGAGAGTGTCGTACAAATGCGTCGTCCCATATTTTTAAATATAAAATTTTCGCGTAGGATGTCGAAACATTTTTTAGCGCCACAGTGCAGATAATAAATATGGCATTCCCAGATTAGTCGATTGATTAATTTCTCAGGGACATTTATTAGCCATTTTGAATTTAATTGTTGGTAGAGGATGTTGTCGTAAATTTTGTAGGGTTTGGTTTCAATAGGGTGGTTGTCGATGGGTTTGGAATTTTGTAGGGATCTGATAATTTTGGATAATTTTTGGTCTGTATTCTGATGAATAGAAATGTTGCGTAATTCGCTTAATAAACGGGGGTCTTGGGTCCTCTCAATGTAAGCTATAATTAATTTGGATTGTTCTTCTTCTGAATTTAGATTATTAATTGGAGGTATTCGACTTAAGGCGTCGGCTGTACAATTTTCGCTGCCTTTACAATGCTGTATTTTAAAATTGTAATCTTGGAGTGCCAAAATCCATCGGGTTAATCGTGCGCTTAAGAGTTTGCAGGTTTTTAGAAAGGTGAGAGCGTGATTGTCGGTGAGTATTGTTAAGTCCGTCCCATAGGTAATGTACCTAGTTTTTTGTAGGCAGTAAATTATGGCTAGCAATTCCTTTTCGGTGGTGGTATACCGTTGTTCAGTCGCTTGCAACGATCTAGATAAGAATACAATCGCTTTCTTTTCTCCCCTTTCGTTTATTTGATAGAAGTGTCCTCCAATGGCGACGTCCGAGGCGTCGGTTTGCAAATAAAATGGTTGTTTAGGATTGGGGTGGTGTAGAATTTGGGTACGTAGGAACATTGCTTTTATTTTGTTGAAAATTTCATCGTCTGACGGTGTCCAATTGAATTTAATTTTCTTTGAAGTAAGACGTAAAAGGGGTTGTATAGTCTCAGAATATTTATTTAAGAATTTATATAGTAATTGATGCAGCCGAGAAAAGATTTTAGTTGTTTTCGGGTTCGGGGGGTTGGAAAATTGAGTATAGGTTCGATTTTTTCGTTGTTCATTTGTAGGCCGGTTGAGGTTAATGTATAACCTAGAAAAGGGACAGAATTTCGGCAGAAAAGGGACAGAATTTCGGCAGAAAAGGGACTTAGAAAATTTAATGGTCATGTTGGCGTCGGCTAGTTTATGAAAAATGTATGAAAGATGAGATAGATGGCTTTGAAAATCGGGGGAAATAACGCAGATATCGTCAATACAAATTATGGTAAAGGATTCGATATAGTCGTCGAATACTTCGTCTAATGCTCGAACCAAAGCTGCTTGTGAGGTGGAGATTCCAAAGGGGGTTACGGTGTACTGATAGGTATGTCCTCTAAACTGAAAAGCGGTGTATTTGCGTGATTCTTCTGCCAAAGGGACTTGCCAGTAGGAGGCGGTGAGGTCAATGGTACTCAACCACTTGCCATCCGCTCCTTTTGCTAATAATTCGTTTATACTCCGATTTTGTTCATAGTCGGGAACAGTAATCTCGTTTGCCTTCCTTGCGTCTAGGCACAGGCGTATTTCTCCATCTTTCTTGATTATGGGGATGATAGGGTTAATAAAGTTGCTATGGGATGGTTCTATCACTCGCAGATCTAACATCCTTTTAATTTCGTTATTAACTGCGTCTTGGTACATCAGGGGTACCGGGTAAAACTGTCCTTTAAAATTTTTATTTTCTATAATTTTGATTGAATGGGTGTATTTGTTGCAAAGTCCTGGAGCGTCCGAAAAAATATGTTTATAATTTAATAATAATTTAGTTAACTCTGTTTTTTGCTCTGGTCTTAGGTTGTGGTTTTCTTTTAAGGTATTATTTATAATGGTTTCGTCTAAACTACTGATAGGGTTATTTATGTCGCGTGGTTGATTAAGTTCGTTCATATAATTATTTACTTCATTCTCATTCATTGTATCGTGGTCGTTCCTATTTTCTTTAATAATATAACATAATATTCCTACTTGATTTGCCTCTTCAAACTTCGTAACGATTCGTTTGTCATTTATTTTCAAATTTACGTATTTCGTGTGAAAGTTTATTTCCGTCTCTGTGCTTGCGATCCAGTCCATCCCTAATATTACGTTTCGGATTAAATTTGGCACAATTAAAGTATTAACCCATAGTTCTTCTCCTTCTACCTTCATCTTTACCATTATAATTCTGGATACCCTTCGGGTCTTAGTGCCTACAGCAGTATGAATTTGTATATTTTTTGTGGGCAGTTCTTCGTATTTTCCTATCTTATCTCTATTATCTATAAACCATTGTTGCGACAGACAAGTTACGTTCGATCCCGTGTCAATTAATGCTAGGGTTTTTGTTGCTCCGATTTGGATGGTAATTTCCGGACAGTTAATTTGGTTTGTATTTTCATTTATACATTTGTCGTTTAGATTCTCCTCGAATAGGAACTCACGATCGCAGTACATTGCGCTGATAAAATTGATTTTCTCGGGGGTATCGTTATAAATTTGTTTTTCTTGATTAGGCCTATTATTTCCGAGGTTTTCTTTAAGCACAGGGGTAATGTCGTGTGATTTTATCTGGGATATGGGGGTGCAATTGGGGTTGTTTGATAGGCCTGGCGTTATCATTATCCGTGCGTGTTAGTTTTTTGATGAATTTGTGGTTGAGGAACATGTAGTAAGTGGGGTTGGGGGTTTGATTTGCTCGGCGATTGCATGGCATACGTTGGCTTGTTCCGGGGTTGGGTAATTTTGGTATCGGGGCGCATTAGAGGGTTGGAATGGGGGTCTTGAGTTATTGGGGTAGTTATTATGGTAGGGTTGGACAGAAGTGGGGTTGAAATTACGGTTGCGGGATTGTTGAGGGGGCGAAAATTGTGTGGGTGAATTTTGGTAATTTCTATTTGGGGGTTGGGATCGATATTTTGGGGGTTGAAAGTGATTTGGCCGGTTATATGATTGAAAATTCGGTGGAGGGGTGAATTGGTAAGTAGTTCGTGGGTTGAAGTGGGTTTCACGGGGTTGTAATTGATTTTTGCGGATTGGGGGCGTGGTTCTCGATGTAATTTATTTTGGCTGTCTTTTATGTCTTCCCTCTGGAGTAATGCTATGAAGTCCATGATTCCATCTATGCATTGTACTCTTCTTGCGTCTTGTATTAGGTCTCCAAAATGTTCTGCTAAGCAGGTCACAATCTCTTCTTCGGATAGGGGTGGTTTCATTGCTTTCAGGGTGATGACTCGTTCTGTGAAATATTCGGCACGGGTCAAGGTTCCATGTGGCCTATACTTCTCTGTTTCCATCTTATGTCTGATGCCCCTCTGAATTTCTCGGTTCCAGTATTTTTTGATGAAATATTCTTGAAAATCTTGCCAACAGTTAATCTCATTCTTGATTAGACTAAACCATCGAGATGAGTGCCCTTCTAAGCACATCTCCAAATTATCGGTTAGATGGTTAGTGGGGTCGTCGTTGTGGTTAAGTGCCATCCTTCTTTCCGTAAATTTTTTAATTTTGTCTAAGATTTCTGTGGGGTTATGTTCTCTCCCGTGGAACTTAGGGATGTTGTTGTCGCTAGCTACGTCGAATTGTCTACTGCAAATTACGTTAATATTTTTAGCGGATACGGATTGGTTCTCTTTTATGTCCTTTTCTAATTTATCGACACGTTCATTGTTTGTGGAAACGAATTGTTTGAGGCGGTCAATTCGTTGACTTTCGTTCAATTTCAAATTCTTGGGTTCTAAATTTTTCTTCCTGAAGTGTAGTAGTGATGTCGCGGTAATTTTCTTCGATTAATTTTTGACATTCTTCTTTGGTTTGTTTTTGTGTTTCCGAGACGTATAATTTTAAATGTTCCATTTGTTTTTCGATTTGGGATTTAAATTCGGCTTTTGTTTTTAGCTGGGCGTGTGTAAATTCCTCTTTAATGTTCGCATACTGCGTTCACATTTCGATAATTAAATGTGAAATTTGTTTTTCGGACTTTTGTTTGGATTCTACAATTTGTTGGTTAAGTTGTTGAAATTGTCGACTAATACTGAAGAACATATCTTCAAGTGTTAAGGGTGGAGTTGAAGTTTGCGATGGTATTGAGTCGTCGGTTGAATTTATTATTTCTGGTTCAAGGCTTGCTCTTAAATTTATGTTTTCCGGTTCTGGTTCGCCTAACAAGTCGTTAAAATTTTCTTCCCTTAAACACCATTCTCCTAACAACACGTCTTCCATCCGGCGGTTGCTTGTATCAAGGATCCGCGACCCTTCCATCGTTTCGCCTAACTGTTCCGCGACCACGTCTTCTTTTCGGCGGGACGAGTAAATGTCGGGCAAGCCTTGGAATTCTTGAGCCCTTTGGGTTAAGTTAATATTAGTTCTAAGGTTGTACGCAGATTGGTCTTCCATATTAATTTAAAATGTACAACTAAAATTATACACACAAATACTAAGCTACAATCTTATAAATCTAGGTAAAATAAGGAGTTATTTTAGAGTATTATTGGGAAAAGCCGTCACGTTGTTGCGCCAATTTATAAATTTACAACTTTCTATTTTACTTTAATTCAATAGGCCTAATGTTGTAGGCGTCAATTTAGGATATAACAAGATATATACTAATTTATAAAACTTTACTTTTATTTTATTCTCAATATAATGAACTGTAACACTGCTTACTAGCTTAATCAATTTGATAAATGATTTGACTCAGGACACAGGTTTACAATTACAATAAAATCTTCTTTTATTTATCAATAGAAAATCAGAAAAATATCTACAGTTTAATAATTACTTAGCTCAAAATCAAATATATATACAAAATTATTTTAGGGAATTATTTCCCAATGAGCACTCTTAATCTCGGGTAGGTTGGTGCCGGCTCTTACCAATATTAAATTGAAACAAATATTATACAAATTATTTAAATTAATAATTAAAACAAAGGAGAAAATAACTTAGTACAAGGTGTAAAGTGTATGGGTATGTAGATGTATGAATTTAGTGTTAATATAAAAGGATAAAGTTCTGATAAAAGTTGAAATCTTGATGGTATATATATATTTATAAAAGTTTATCAGCTTTACTGGTATAGTTCTTTGAATTTAAATATGCAAAGGAAAGGTTGGAGTATATCCAATTTGATGAATAGTTATGTGGATTGATCTCACCCAATTTTTATATATAGTCTTCTTCTTGAAAAGAATGGTTTATTAAAATTTGATACTGTTCAGTCACTTCACTTATAAAAGGTTATTTTAACGTTGGCAGTTGTTATACACTTCAAAATGGTCTTGAAACTTGTGGTTTGGTGGGCTCTAACACAGCGTCTGCTCCCTTTGATGTCTCAGCAACAATTAAATTGGATTTGATCCCAAGTTGGCTTCCTTAGGCCCTCAGGAAATGGTACATTAAGGCCTGGTTAATTTCATTTCTTGTGGGATTTTGATTGTTATGTGAAAATGTGTATTTTGAAATGTAGTGTATTTGTTTTGTATGATTTTAATGAAATTTTGATGTATTTTGGTTTTTTAAAGAACATAGAATGGTAAAAGTAAATAGAATTTGATTAAATAAAATTTTAAATGAAAATATCTAAAATAGCTCCTTGTACAACTTAATATCTAATATCTAAGGTCTACAAATATAATTATTTATCGGGTCGTTTAAAAGTCTTGTTTCCGCGGCACAAGCGGTCACGTGATTGTGGGCTGGGCTTAAACAAACATGGCCTCTCGTTCTCCAGGTTTTAATCGAATATTCATATACTTTGAAGAAATTTACTAGTTTAACGGTATTTCTTTTCATATTTTGCCAAAGACATTTTTGATGTAAAATCTTCTGTTCTACTCGATGGTTCTGTTCCTTTTTTGATTTAGAATTTAGTTTCCTTGGGATCGGTGGTTTTAATTTGGAATAGGCCTACAATTTCGTACATCGGCCTAGCTTCGAGTGTATTTTAAAAGGTGGATTTCGGTCGATTGGTTTACTCTTGAGTTATTATTATATATTATATGGATTGGTCGTTTAATTTAGATTAATTTTGATGTGGGAATGATATCAATTTGAGGTCGAGAAGTACTGGTAATTATTTAAAATGTTGTTGGAAGTCGGATGTTATAATATTATTAATGAATCATTTACGATTTTTGCCGCTAGGTGTCGCTGCTACAACTTGTGAATGAAATGCCTTTATAGTAGTCTGTTCCTCTCTCTCGCACTCATGCGTGTTTAGTTTAGTAATTACGAATGGTTTCTTTTGATATTTTAAATGATTTTTATATAGGGATATATTTTGAATTGTTACAATAGCTTATAGATCATTTGGATCCAGGAGTCTGGTTCTTCCTGCAATAACAAAGGACAGATACCTTTGTGAGATGATTTAAACGGGCTGAATCTGTTTATCGTCCATTTTAATTTAGAAATTGTGACAATACTAGTTTCCAGTGTGCCTGGGATGGCCTTGGCCAAGAACTGGCCCCTGTTTACAAACTGCCGTCTGCACTGTCACTGTTTATGCATCTAGGGAAGTAAGTTTTAACTTGAGCATCTCTTCCGCTGTGTTACTGTAGTCTACTTCCGTAAGGTGCCCACAGGGTTGTGTGGTTTTGAGGCCATAACTTGTTGCAGTCTAGCTGCCTCCTCTAGGCTGTCACTTTGTTGATGAATGCCTTCTAGGAGTCAAGTTTGGCTTCTCTGATTGCTTTAATGTATATTTGAGAGCTAAATGGTACTTTCTCCAATCACCGTTCCGCTTAGAGGCACTAAATAGCCCTCTTAGCAGTTTCCTAAGTGTCATCACAGAGAAGGAATATACAGAGGAAACATTTAAACGGCGGGATCGTACGCTCTAGTTGTAGTTCCGATCTAGTCCGGTGGCCGCGCTAGGATGTCCTAATGCACGTTGCAAGAGAGAGAGAGACGAGCGGGGAAGGATGTGATGGTAGCGGGGGAAATGTCCCACTTCCCCGCCTCGTTTAGACTGCAAGTTGGGAATTCAACGTTTACTCTTCTGTTATAAGTGTAAATGTAACAAAAAAGCCTATTTTCATTACGGGAAATAATTTCCGTAGAAATTAAGTACAGAATAGTCTATTTACTAAGATAAATTGTTTTATTTGTATTATAATTTAATTCAAACTTATGTTTTTAAATGAGACATACTTTTTGAATAAGTTATAAGCTAATAAAAGATTCTTGAACCAACTTTAACTGAACCGATACAAGTTTTAAACATTTTAAACTTATTAGAGTATGTTTTGTACAAATGTTTATCGAATAATTTAATTCGTTAAATTTAATAATTTAAATGCGTCTCAAAGAAAAAGAAAACTGGTTATTTGGGGGTTTTTAGGAGGAACTGATTCATATAAAATATGAAAATTCAACATGGCGGATTCAAAATGGCAGCCGTTTTCTCTAAGAATTCAACTTTTTTATATTCAAAATAATACAATTTCGAAGACCAGCGTATTAGCATATAATCAGTCTCGATTAAATTGTCTTAAAAATCAATTTTCTCTAAAGATAATCATCCACTTTGTATGAAATTTAAAATATACATAAACAATATATGTATAAATATAATATACAAAAATTATACATCTACAATAATTTTAAACTAAATAAAATAAACTAAATAAAGTCAATAATAGCAGTTTAATTTAACTGATGGAAAAATTTAATTCTGAACGTATTGTAGGGTATAGTCTATAAGAAACATAATCACAAAAACAAAGAACATTAATATCTAGTCAAATAAAGTGACTAATGTTTCTAATACGGTATGCATAATCAAGATTGTTAAGATAGATTTTCTTAAATAGGTGTTAATACATTCAAATGGAGGTAAATAGCAATAACAGCTGTTAAAATAACTACTGAAATGGTAAAATAATCTGTATAGTACGGGTGTGAAGTCGCACCGATTAAACTAGTATAAAATCATCCACGAATTGTCTGCTACGATGGAACAAAACGTTACTTTTTTGAAATTTTATCTTAAAAGAAAGTTAGATACTGATACATATACCTTGAGACAGAATAATATTTTATATAATTAAATTTTAAATTCATTAATGGTAGACTGTATTTTATTTTCAGTTTTATTTTATGTTATAAAAAACGCACCATGATTCGCACCTAAATTGAAAGTGTAAATTGTAGGGTTTATGTGGTACTAACAATTTGCGTGCGTAATACAATCATAATGATTGTAATTTGCAAATAAAGAATTGAATTTTGAATTTGATAAGAGTCTCATTTATTTGCCTCGACAGGTACCTAAATATCAGTTTAAAATATTACAGGTGTAGACTTCTTTTTACAAGTTGTTGCCACATCTGATATTACAAACTAAATTAATCGTACTAAGTTATTAACTATTAAATCTTGATTAATTGCAATTCAGTACACAGAGAGTTGTAAGCTTTTTACAATTTATTGTTAATTTAATGAGCAGAAGAAAATTGTTGATTGCGATTATGAAGCGATGTTCTTCGTCGTGTACTACTGCTGTTCTCCTCGGTCCTGGTGTCGGCCACCGCTTGGCACCAGGCTTGGCACCTTTGATACAAGTGCCGCCACCCTTATGACAGACGTGTCATAAACCACCATCTAGTTACTTCAGTTGATATGTAAATTTATTTAAGATATGCTGTTTGTTCAAATCAGTGGTCTGTTGAATTGAACGTAATGGAAAAGTACCTATTAACATTGCACACCCTTGGATATGTAAATCAATGTAAATATTATGAGTTTAGTCGTTAATTATTCATTTGTTGTTCTTTAATGCTAGCCTATGTTAGTTTTCTAAATAGTTAATATTTAAGTTACGTATATATATATATGGAAAACTTATATTTAATATATTTTTTATATAGCATTAACATTGGATTTATTGTAAGAGCACATATTCACTCATTGTTTTACAAGATTTTATTAGTTTTACCAAGTTTATCTGTGTATTTGTAATATTCTAGCCTATTGTTCAAAGTAGAAAACCTTTTATAAAAATTTTAAAGAAGGGTTAGTTTTTTGCATTACTGTACTTAGTAAATGTAGGATATTTGTAAATCTAGTTATTTCAGTTGATATGTAAATTTATTTTAAATAATTTTTTTAGTTTTGCGTCAAGTAATTTTATTACAGGTTGAATATTGCATTACTGTACAATTTTAACATTATATTACTTTTTTGATTTAAGTTTTATTTTCATAAAACTGTATATAGGTCTTCTGATTATATGTACATTTTCATTCAGTTTACATTTTGAATATACCTATTTTTTTCGTATTGACGGGAGGGAATGCTCTTTAGATTATTTTGTGCTTTCTACTAGGCCTACTTTGAAAATAATAATATGCTCATAGTTTACTGTTGAAGGTAATACTATCTTCTACCAATCATTTATCCAACAGTCGATAGTCAATAGATTCATTCTAAAAATACAATTGTATAATGTGGTAATTTGTTATCGTCTTTATATTATGAAATGACCAAATTATTATGTTTAAGTAGAGTAGGCTACAGTATTTTTTATAGTCTATGAATTACAGTAATTGTAAACCATTTTATCATTCCTACCAAGAGATTAAACACGTTCAACTGCATCATATTTTCTTTTATAATCCTGTGTACTAAAATTAATATCATTTCCCGCAACTAATTAAAGTATAATTAAAACATTTATTGATTTACTTTGATAATCCATTTAACTTATTTTTTACTATTGTTCAAGTGTTTTACATTTATTGCTACATGACAATCAAATACAGAACATTTTTGTGACAAGTTTCCTTTACAATTACTTATTGTAGCAGCGAGGACAGCCAGGGAGTCGGGCGCAAGGTTGTTAGAGTACATTAACAACCTTGAGTCAGGCGAGTTTCGCGCGGTGCTGGAGGGGACGAGGGGCTAGCAGCAGGAGGCGAGGGGGGGTAAAGGAGGGGCCAGCGACGATGCTGCCATCTCATGGCGACTCTGGGAACTACTAATGTAGATACCAGTGTCGAGTGCTAGACACCCAATTCGCGCACGCTTAGATGTTTCCTCTGTATTTTTCTTCTCTGTGGTGTCATACAAAATCCAGAATTTCATATGTTAAACACTATTTGTACCCCACTACATTTTAGAAATAAATGCCTTAACTCTGTCATAAAATTTTTTTGAGCTAATGAAAAGTAAGAAATTTATATTTTCAAAATATTTTATACATATGTTAAAATTTGCTTCAAAACAAATATTTTGTCAGTTTCAAAGTAGGAAATGATTTTAAAACTATTTATAATTGCAAAATCAATACAAATAAAAAGTTTTAAAATGTCTCCCAAAACTACATAAAAATGGGCATAGTAACACACTAGAAGATAGCAAGGCGTTCACGATACATTAAAGGTATGCAAACAAACAATTGAAATCCCATTTATTTCAATCAAAACTTACAAAGCTTAAATCAGTATATTTTTTCGGTTTAAAACATTTTTTAAACAACTGTGTACAAAAAGAAGAGTTAAGGTTTCATGCACTACAATAATTAAATATAACATAAAGAGAAACCCATGGCATGATTATACCAATTCATCAAACTAAAGTCATTTAAAAAAATAACTGAGCAAAAACAGAAAAAATGGTTTTATCCGTAAAATGTTTACAAATAAAAATTACTAAATAACATACAACCATCAGTTTAAAAAATAAAAATATGGATAGTTTGTACTTATGGTTTAAAACAATTTGCCCTTTAATAACGCAATATTGTTAGACACACTCCCTCTTTTTAATAACTTTATTAATTCACTTCAGTGTATTATGTAAAAAATATTATAGTTGTAAGTCATTCTCTTAAAACAGAGTATGAAACTATTTTAGCCAAACTATTTTTTAACTTATGTTTTCATTAGTACTGAACTCCTTGTACAACACTTCCTGAATTTGATATCTGACGAACATATTCCGCGAGGGACTTAATGAACTCAATTTACTTAAACAACTCATCAAAAACAAATAATCATCATCAAGCTTATTGACAGTAGTAATGTTAAATGCTGCAGAGGTTCTGTTCCTTGTGTAGTCAGAGGAATATTGCAAAGTCTCAACTGGAGTAGGCCTATATTCAGGAATGACAGTCTGGTCACATGCAAACTCTGGTTTAACTCTAATCAGCTGCTGGTTAGGGGTGCTCGTCACATTTGTATCTAACTGCTGCATGTTATCATTTTCTCTGGTATTGTTCATTTCATCTAGAGTTTCATCTTCAGTTGGAATTTTTCTGGGATTTTTGGATGAGTTTATAGTTTTCACTTTTTTTTCTAACATAAGACTTGTTACTCTGTTTTTTCCTTTGGATAAAATATCTTCAAGCAAAAATGAGAGCAAATTAAAGTTAGTATTTCGTGAAATGTAAGTATTTTTATTAAAAGGTATTGTGAAATTTTTAGTTGCATTTTTAATTACTGTTCTAAAGTTTCGGAATATTCTTTGCCATTTTAATTTTGCTGTTCTTGCTGGAACAAATAAAGGTTAAATATTAATTTCACATGAAATAAAACATATTTAAGTTTAACCGAGAGCCATGTAGAATGTAAACGGTATTGGTTAAGGCGACACTACTATCAGGGAGCACTGATTGTTTGGGACAGCAAAAATACGTTTTTATTTGTCAACAACAATGGTGGCAAACATTGTCTTTAATGTTATATTAAAAAGTAAATTTTAGTCACTCAGTATTTTGATTTTTCTAGGTTTACTTAAAGTCTAGTGAGCCTTAAAGGGCATCCACCACTAACAAAATAATAATAATTTAACTAGGCTATAACATTTCGGGTGTTGAATAATTTGTTTCTAAATACTCATCCAATTAGCAAACTTAAGATAGGCTGTGGTTGACACAGGCTGGGTGGCAAAACTATTGTAATCGCAATAGCTAAACCGCAGTCCACTTTACTATCTCTAGATAAACCATCGATCTTAAAAATAATATTAAATAACTATTCCTCCAAGCCTAAAACCCCAGATACATATTAATAAACCTGAATTCAGTTTTGAATTAAAATAAGCTGGTCTGATCAGTTTGACAATCGGAAACAAACTGTGAGAGGTGGTAGAAAGTCCATATCGGTTTACTTTTAACTATACTTAAAGCCAACGTAAGATTCTATTAGCACAGATACAGACATACAATTAACTGATAACATTAGTTTGGTTCCTGTTGTCTATGAAAGGGATGATGTGACTATTTCACAGGTTTCCGTCAGTATAACATTTTTTCTCAAAAAGCCTGTGACAAGATTGTGGTTCTTATTACACATTAAGTTACTAGTTTTCAAGTTCAAAGAACAGATAGTCTCCACAAAAGATAAGAATTTCATAAAAAAGGACTTCATCTATTTATGCAGACATCAAATTTAACATTGTAAGACTAAATTATATTTCAAGTTGTAGAATTTTGGAAAGTAATTAATCATTTCAATCAGATAAAGATACATTCAATTTGAAATATTAGAGAGAAATTGTACACATTTAGTAAATACATTGAAATTATTGAACTATACAACACAGATTTACTGTGCATATTTTGGTTTAGTGATTTCATTAACAACATTTTTGAACAGGTATAAATCCCTTTTTAAGATATATTCCCGTAATGTTACACCATATAATCTAGTCCATTTGTTTCCGCATGGCACATAAGAGATTATGAGACCCTTAACACACACAAGCACACCAATGCAGTTCCCTGCATCCGTACTACCCGACAGGTACACGACTCATACACTGGGGCTCTCAGTGTGTAATAGCTACTTCTTTAAAATATACAATTTAATTACTGACATCAGTACATTTGTAAACTTCGCACAATTCCAAGAAAAGTGACACCAAACAGTATGATTGTGATAATATATAGATGTGTGACATGCATAGTAGTATTATATATTTAATATTCCGGTTACCACTAAGTTATGAGTGAGGATGAGATGCTTGAAGAAATTCCTTTCACAAATTACATTCATTTTTTTAATGACTCATCTGAAAATAGATTAACAAAACTTTCCATTTTTTGAAATTCAGTGATTTTGAACACTGATGTCCATATATATTAATCATCCGTGGAATAAGTTATCCAAACATTTTATAAAAACTTTAAACGTTTTAAAGAACTGAATACAAAGAAACAACATCAATCAGGTACAACAAGGTTGTCCAACTTCGAGTGGCCTAAGGGCTGCTATACGAGGTCTGTCTAAAAAGTTCAGTAAATGGTCTAATATATCGGTATTCAACGCTTGAAAGAGCATGCGTGCATGCTTACGCAGGCAAGAAATTGCTCGATGCTTCTATTGCAGTACTTTCACAGTCATTGCAACAGAGTATCATGCGTCGAAAAGCCATGGAGCAACGACACAACATTAAGTTCTGCTTGAAATTGGGTAAAACGGCGACAGAAACCGATGATATATTGGTGCAAGTGTACGGGCAGGATTCTGTGAGTAGGAATGTGTGTATGATTGGTTTGTACGCTGGCAAAGAATCGGTGGAGGACAAACCGCGTTCGGGATGACCATCCACAAGCAGGATGCCGGAAAAAATTTAACGTGTGCGAGCGATGCTAACAAAAGATTAGCGATTGACTCTGCCATTAATAGCAGAAGAAGGGGGTATTAGCAAAGACACAGTGGCGGCACAAAGAATTGGGCAAACACAAGATTTGTTCACTATTTGTGCCGCACATCCTGATGAAGCAAGACGTTTTGAGGCAAGTGGCGATTTCATCGATATGTGTGACCGGAATCCGACTTTTCTGGGTTCCATTGTCACAGGAGATGAGTCTTGGTGTTAACCAGTACGATCCCAAAACGAAAAGACAATCAATGGAATGGCGGTCACTTTCTTCCCCGCGAAAAACAAAAAGCTGCGTGGAAAAATCCAAAGTGAAAACCATGTTGATCATATTTTTTGACAAAGAAGGAATCATCCATAAGGAATTCATTCCTGCTGGTCAAATGGTGAATGCCGCATTCTACTTGGAGGTTATCAAACGTTTGTTGCAGCGCATCCGGCGTGTTAGGCCACAAATGTTCCAGACCGGAAATTTGATGTTACTGCACAACACACCATCACCACCATCATTGTACGCCAATTTTTGACTCAGCGTGGCATGACAGTTTTGCAACACCCACCGTACTTTCCAGATCTGGCGCCTGCTGATTTTCTTTTGTTCCCATGCCTTAAGAAGGCCTTAAAGGGATCACGGTTTGCAGACATCGAAGAGATTTAGAACCAGTTGACGGCAATTCTGAAAACGATTCTACATGAATACTTCTTCAACAGTTTTGAGGCGCTATAAGAACGTTGTCATAAGTGCCTTGTGTCTGGTGGAGAGTATTTTGAAGGCCAATAAAGGTATTTCTAATGTACATTATGTTTTTATCATACCATTCACCGAACTTTTAGACAGACCTCATAAATAGAATTGTGGTTATGTGGGCCACATCATAAAATACTTTGCTTGAAATTTTATCAGTGATTTGTAATAGGTTAACAAAATGTGTTTGTTTAATTATTTTGACATATATTTCAATATACATGTCTTTCTCTTTTTAGATTGTCAAAGATATACACGTAACAAATATGGCAAACATATTTTTTTTTGTTTAAACATCCTTAATTCTTGATATTATTTTATAAGTGTCCCCCATATTTATCCATAATATATAACACCAAATAAATAGAGTACCAACAAGTTTTACAGGTTCGCTACCACCATTGTAACAGTTTTTCGTGCGACGGCTGGTTTCTATCCATAGACTGATGTCTGAAACCTGATAATGCTGAATGTGCAACGCCTGGTCTAATTGAAATAGACTGACATAGCATATTTATGGCAGTATTATTTTTTGTTATTTAATAGCTAATTTTAAAGTAATAGTGTATTTTAAAGGCCTGATTTATTGGTATCAGTATGTAGGAAGGTCTGCCGCTCATATGTGGTACTTGGTCAGCAACTTAGACATTTTTAAAAGCTAGAAATTTTATAGTGTGGATTCTGCTAAATGATCTTTTACTTGGGAACATGAAGTTCTCAGGAAAATTACCCCCCCTTTCTCACATAACAATTTCGTACATGCAATGACTTCAAAAATGCTGAAAATAGTAAAAAAAAAACAAATATGTATGCATTGCTTATGCCGTTTGGGCAGAAATGAGTGAGTACGGCATTTGTCGTGTTTCCAGCCTTTAACTTCTGGTGCGGTTACTGACATGAGGTGACACCTAGCAGTGCTATATCGAACATCTTCAGTAGAGTTATTCCCAGTTCTATTTGGTGGTGGCTTTGGTGGTCATGCATATATCTCTTACTCCTTGGTGTAAGGGCGCACGTAAACTCTTTCCCGCGTATAACTTTTGGCGAGGTTCTAGCCTGCAGAGGTTAGTGTTGTATCGCCTCCGCTGTGTCGTTTGTTGTGCTCATTATGGAGTTCAAACTAAATCTGGTGCGACAACTCTTAGAAAATCACTTCACAGCGAAAAACAACGGTAAAAATGCCACGTGCCATATTGGGGACGGGGCTCAAGACCCGCTGTGTCTCCAAGGTCGCCATTTCATTCGACCACTCCCACAAAGCGAATCAAAGAAACGTAAACTTCTCAGGCAATGCTACTTTTGTAAACATATTTATCAATCAGGACAAAGGCGGAAAGAAACAAGCCTTGAGTGTTCTACTTGTGAGGTGGCTCCCTGCGTACATCCGTGCTTTGAAAGTACCATACTTTGAAAAACTTTTAACGTAATAAACTCACAAAAATGTCTTAGAGGTTTTGTATGTATTAATAAAAATTGTTTGTCAAGAGAAAATTTCTTACTCCACAGGTCTGACAATTTTAAAATATAAAGTGATAAACTATGTGAAATAGCCTACTTTTAAAAGCAACAATCACCACAACTGAATGAAATAAGCAACAAAAACAATATAAGTGTAATTAAAACTCATGTCAAACCCCAATAAACAATAAAAAAAACCCATATAGACTACAATCTTGAAATATTCAAGTATCCCCATCCCCAAGTGAATATCAATTTAAAACATGTTTAAGTGTTACATCAACTATATTAGGTTAAAGTAAACACTACAGTGAATCCCAGTAAACAATGAATCCCTTTACATACTACAATCGTGAACTATTCAAGTAATCCCTTTCCCAAGTGCATGTTAAGTAGAATTATTATAAGTTAAGTGTTATAACAAATATTAAAATAAACAATGTAAACTAAACCAATTGAAGTATGTATTCAATGTTAAGCTAAGCATACACGGTCCGATTTGTAGTCCGATGCAATGTCCGATGTATGATCCGATGTAGGAGCGTGAATGGGCTTATGGACGACGAGTTGGATGATCGGACAAATCGGAGTCCCAGATCAGACTACAAGATGATCCAACTTCCGACGGAGTCGGACTGTGAGTGGGGTGATCGTCCGATTGTCATTTTAAACTTTCTTCTTGTTGTTGTTTGATCTTCCCTTTTCCCCTATACTTTGTACATTTTTACTTCTATAATAATGAATAATAAAGGGTTTTTGGAATTTATTGAATTGTACCGGGAGAATAGGTGTTTGTGAACACAAGTGATGCAATTTATGCAAACTGACATGTTTGTGAGCATCTTTGCGTCACAATAGTTCAAAAATAATTTCTTAACCTATTGAAAAATATAGGTGAATGTTTACTACACTAAAAAAATTAGGCAGTTGTTTACTATATTTAAAAATATAGGTGATTGTTTAGTATACTGAAAAATGTAGGCGATTGAAAATATACTGACAAAATATTGAAAAATGCAGGTGATTGTTTACTAAACTTAAAACATATAGGCGGTTGTCCAATATATTGAAAAATGTAGGCGATTGAAAATATACTGACAAAATATAGCGGATTGTTTAGTATAATGAAAATTGCAGGTGATTGTTTACTAAACTGAAAAATATTGGTGGTTGTCTAGGCCTACTATATTGAAAAATGTAGGTGATTGTCTACTATACTGAAAATATATAGGGATTGTTTTCTATACTGAAAAAAATATAGGCGGTTGTCTACTATATTTAAAAATATGAGTGATTGTATATTTTTTATTTATTACTAGGGATACCCCAATGTGCTCCGCACTCCAACCCTGTTGGAACTTTCTATACACATAATTATGTTATATTTTCTTTATAATAAAGATGTAAGATTAATAATAACCTCAAAACTAAGCTCGTAAATGTCCAAAATGAAATTATTTTATATTATAACATCAGTTATAAATAATAAAGGTTAAAAGAACCAGCAATGCTCAGGTCTACATTTTAATAAAATTCTAACCTAAAATTTAGAAAATAAAAATAATGGCTTCAAAGTTTAAAATCAGCTGTTAATGGAATTGTTATTAATGGAAACGTTAGTTGGATCGTAAGTTGGATGGTAAGTTGGATCGTGAGTTGTGAAACGCATCCAACTTGCAGTCCAACTCGGTCGTCCTACAAATCGGACCGTGTATGGCTAGCTTTAAAGACTCAAAAGTCAAAACAATTACTTAACACAAACAGCTGTTAATAAGTAATCAAAATGTTGTATATATGTTAATTTAGTATTAAGGTTATGTTCAAAATGTTTCATGTTATTAGATTTTAAGAGTTATGATATTTAGTTAGGATTACACAATAATAAAAGATATGATTTGGCACATTACAAATAATTTTAAACTCAAAATTCATTAAAATAATTTGAAGGACTTTACAATGGAACCAAATCCTATCATAGAATATTCAACCTATCAAATGTATGTTAGGACACAAATAAGCAAAACCTAGCCTAGCCTAATGACACAGTAGGCCTATATTAAATTGCATGTAAATCAAAGCCTAATCAAATGATAAAATGAACTACAAATAAGCAAAAACCATGTTTAGAAATTATTTAATCAACCATATGTTAGAATACCTTGTGAAACTATTAATAGAACCTAAGTATACATTTTATGTAAAGGAAATGATCTTATAACCTAATTTCGGCCATAGCATAGAACTTTCAATGTAAATATTAAACACAGACCATTAGTCACAACAAATCACACACAAAGAATAATTATATTCACTATTTATTTATTAACTGAAGTGTACGACATATCAAAACAATACGACGCCATGTTTTCTGAATCAATCCATGCATGACGTAGGCAAGTCAAAATGTAAATGTAAATAAATATTAGACTTATTAGAACACAGTGGAAATCGACAAAATTATATCTATTAGGAATAATTAGACCTTAAAGTAATATTAGTTTAGGTCAAATGTACTAGAAATAATTATAATAATTAATACAAGCATTGTAGGTAGACCGGAACCGCCATATTTGGTCGGCGCGAAGAGTCAAGTTGATTTTCAAAAAGTGATGCGATTTAAATAATTAACTTTATAAATAATATTTTAGCATCAAAGTAATTATAAAAATTCAGATAAGAAATAGAATTTTAAATGTTTACACCGTAAACGATATAATTAACCCCTTTCAAAGTGTTGAAGAAAGACTGTACACTAGACGGAATAACCAACAGAAATATCAGAAATGAACCAGCAGCGCTAGTACATGCAGCGGTTGCACGCGAACTACAGGAGGACGCGGAGAATAAGTGAAGATTCAAATGGGACTCTGAAACCGACACCAGTAACATGAAGACGTAAATTTATAACTACCCAGTTTTCTTTAAAAAGTGTGAACAATTCCAAAGTAGTAAATTCAGTGAATAACAATGAAACAGATGTGGTATACCTGTTCTAATAATACTTCAGATTACATCGAATTAATAGACAACAAACTTTAAAGAACAAAACTTTCAAATCTAAAGCAAACCGATTTCAAAACCTAATGATGCTATCTTTGACAATTTTTAACTTTTCTTAACTCAATCAATATGCGATATGAACAATAGCCAATTCAAGTTCAGGCCTGTTACCTACCCGAGATTAATATCATTATTATAGACATTATGATCATTTTAGAGAGATATTAAAACTTTCAATATAACTTAGAACATGTCTTTTATAATTAGACTGAGCTTTAGCCGATAGCAAACATTAACAAATTTAGAAATATCAAACCTTAACTTCAGTGAAAAGACTTGAAAACAAAACTTTTGTAAACCAATGTTAATATCAATTATAATTCAAATAAACCAAATCTATATTACTTGTGACCCATCATATGTGTTTAATTTCAAATAGAAAGTAGCTTTACTCTAGATTAAGATATTCCAAGTATTATATCGCAGTAATTCATTTATTATATTCTGTTAATAATTAATTACATTAAATTTTGTGGCGCAAGTTTACTATTTGACCCTTGGCTGACCTAAGGCAACAGAAATGCAAGAATAAATAAAAAACCTAAAAGGTTCTAACCTATAGTATTTAGTCACAGTATGTTTACCTGTATTTAACATTTAACAGTAGAATGTAAAACAACGTCATATTCTACAAAAATATTAGGCTAGGGTCGAATAGTAAACTTATGCCAACTTTGCTAAACATATTTTCAATTCTCAAGATATTTAGAAAAAGAACTAAAGGTGTAAATTTACTATTCGACCCTAGTAGTAGATTAGTGGTATAATGATTGTAAGATTACATTTACTTTACGACCCTCACCTGATATGTTTGCAGACGACGAACATTAACTGTAAATATATAGAAATAAATATACAAAATGTATGTTTGTGAATTTAGTATTTTTCGTACGTAAAGCGTAATAAATGTAGTATTGTATAATACATATAAATATTGTGTTGTTTAATGTGTTTATGAACTGCAATTATATGTTTTAAGCTATGTTTGTTATTTGGGTCACAACTTGTAGATAATATATTTATGAATGTAGCCTATATACTGTACATGCAATTGTATATAGCTTTGTGTTCGCAATAAGAAACGAAATAAGTTGTGAAGTTATAACTTAGGAAGTTTATGGATACTCTGTATATTATACCATAAGGTTGTAATTGTTTTGAAAAAAAGCTAATTTATTTCTGTTTGTAAGTTTACAATCTTGAAATATACTGTGACTAGAGACTTAAAGTTAGAATTATGTCGTAAAGTTGTAGGCCTAATTGTTTTATAAAAAAAGAAATTAATTCCCTTGCCAAGGCCTACATCTAATATTTCAACACTTGTGTAAAAAGTATTTGAAGTGTTAATTGTAATTTAAACAAGTTGTGAAGTGAGTTTAAGTTAAAAGTGTTTTACTTTATTTTATTAAGTGATGTTAAGCCGCAGGAATAGCGGAAACTGGCTATCGTGTTTATTTACTTTCGCATTCACAATCCGATGTTTTATATCCAAGATAGGCTTATGTCTAATATTTTCTCTCTAATTTATGAATAGAGTTTAAGTATTTTATTTTCTATTTATAATTAATTACAATACATTTGTTAAAGTTATTTTCGGTTTTAATTTATTTCAGACGTTTAGAAATTTAATTGAACATTACAATGACGTATTAAAACATTTCTTGCTTATATGTTGGTACCGCTGCCGCAATATGGCGTAGGGTCGAATAGTAAATTTGCGCCGAATTGAACACTACAATTACGTATTAGAGCATTTTCTTGCATATACATTGGCACCTCTGTTGCAATATGGCGTAGGCCTAGGATCATAATATAAACTTGCATCGTACCAACCTAGGCTTATGTATTTATTGTAAACAGGAAACTACTGTAACTTTTAGTTAGGCTAGGCCCTACTTTGATTTTTTATTCAAGTGAACAGTTTTCTTTCTCGTAGGTTATTTATTATGTTCTACTATTTGTACAGTCAGTGAAGTGTATACTTTCAGAATAAATCAAACAAAACGTGGGCTTTCATTGTCATGCAAGTAACAATTACTGACGTTTCATAGTTTCACTATTACCCCTCCTCTGACTAAACCCCATCCATAATATACTTAATTAACTATTCTTATACTTGTATAAAAATGAATGTTAGGCCGGCCACACACGTAGAGGTGTACTGCAGAGGTTTACTTCGATTGCCCGTTTCAAGAGGTAAACCTCGGCGTGTGTTCCACTACTTGTGATGAAACTCCAGAGGCGAATAGAACTTTGGAGACGAACCTCGCGGAATGGAAAAATTATATTTTCTACCGCAGAGGTGACCAGAACTCCGCGTGTGTGGGGGTCGGTGAGGCTTTCCTCAAGGCTAGTTGTAGTTAGACAAGAACAGAAAGAGGGTGTCTTAGTGTTTTCCTTTATTCTAATTTCAATGAATGTTTTTAATTTCAAGTTCAACTGACAGCAGAGGCGGACCGCTGCATGTGTGAGCTCCTAGCCTTTGAGGTGTGTATGGCCTGCCTTAGGCCTATTCAGCAATCAAGCAATAAAATATTATTTTGCTTAAAAATAATAATTAATTTGATTATTACCTTTTACTCCCAATCTTTTTCCGATTTCGATCCATAATTTGTTGGTTAATTTAAAATACTCGGCGTTGTATCTTGCAGGAGTCTTCCAAAGCTGAGGCCGGCTATTTACAAGCCTAATTAACCTACCAACATCCATGTCTACGTCATAAAATACTCTAACTACAATATTATTTAGGGTAGTACAGTATTACTATTCACAGGTTACTCCAATTACTCATAGTTTCACCAGCCACCAAATTTCTAATATCTTTGATTATGGACATACAGTATAATCAAGGCTAATATCTAATCAAACACACACACAGCATCAGATCAACGGTTATTCTATTCTCATTCCGTCCTTTAACTTTCAGTTCAGCGTTCAGCCTTTATAGTACCGGTAAAGTAAAAGTAAGTGTCCTGTAACCTGTAAGTAGGTAGCCAGGTAGCGCTACATTTGAAATTTGAACGAGTCATTTTATACCGGCTGAAAATCATAGCAAAATAGTTTTCCCTTATAGTACCGGAGGTAGCGTTGCATTTTTTCGAGGAATTTTATACGGAATAAATTTCATTTCTAACAGTTGATTAATATTCAATATTGAACAAAATGAGCGTCAGTTGCCGCACCCGCGGTGAAACTCAAAATGACAGCATGTGAAAGTTGTCAAAAAAGTTTTTACTCCGAGTGATTTCATACCGCGCCAAAATTTAGGGGATAATTTTTTAGATCATTTTTAACCAAAAAATAATAATCAGCTGTACAGATGGAGGGGAATTTAAAGTCATTTCATACCGGGTACCGTATGAAATTTATACAGCTGAATTTTGATACATTTTTAATAATAAAGAAAATCGTCAGCTGTGTGGATAACGGGCATAACGGGGGAAAGTCCGTCAGTCAGCGTCATAAACATGCTGCGCGCTCAGTGCATCTCATCTACTTACAGTGACTATATAGAGAGCATGTGAAAGTTGTCAAAAAATGTTTTGCTCCGAGTAATTTTATACCGTGCAAAATTTGTGGGATAATTTTTTTAATCATTTAGACTACTATGGTTTTAAAAATTAAAAATGTATAATTAATAAAAAGCGTGTTTGTTTATTTTAAAAATTTATTTGTTTGTCTAAAAAATGCTTTATTAGTGTTAATAAGAGCGTTTTCATTGGTTCAAAACGTTTCCATACACAAAATATCTGCCTCTCAATAATTGTTATGGTGTTTTTACAAAATTTTGTTTACAACCAAAACATTATAATCAACTGTATAGATAAGAGGGGATTATACGTCAGTCACGTATACGAACATGTCAGAAATTTTTAAAAATGAAGCTATTTTATACCTTATGAAATTTATACAGCTGAATTTTGATACATTTTAAATAATAAAGAAAATCGTCATTTGTGTGTATACCGGGGGAAAACCGTCAGTCAGCGTCATAAACATGATGCGCGCTCAGTGCATCTGATCGTTCCATAGTCACTTTGACTAATGACCTGTCGGTCTTTACACCCACAAACATTCAGCTGACTGCGATTTTTAATTTTGTTGATAATCAAATTACTATAATATTATGTATCAACTAGCATTACCCGTCGCGGCTTTGCCCGCAATCTTAATAGTATTATTGAAATTAGGAAATGCTAATTATACCCAGTGCATATTGTTTATATATAATTATTTCAAAACTTCTTTATACACTCTGTTAGATGTTTTTTCTCCTGGTGACAGAATTACTAAACTTGATGGACTACTTGTTCTGGAACATCCAACATATAATTATCTGTGTAAAACAATCTTCTCTTAAATCAATTCCAGCTCTTTTTAATGATTGTCCTTGTGACTTATTAATTGTCATTGCGAAGCACACTTTAACAGGAAATTGAATTCTTTTGAAGTCAAAGGGATAGTCCGATGGTATCATAGGTATGCGTGGAATGAAAAATGATTCACATTTGGCACTTCCAGTAATAACTGTTGCTTCAATAAGATTTTTCTGGAAGGCAGTCACAAGCAGACGTGTACCGTTGCACAGTTTTGGACGGCAAAGGTTTCTCAAAAGCATAATAGGTGCACTAACTTTAAGCGTTAAAACATGTGGTGGAAATCCAGGCGGGTTCAAAGAATTCAGGAACTCTGTTGGAAATTGTACTGCATCATCAACTTTTAAAGCTGAATCAACAGACATATATTGCATTTTTTCGAATTGTAATGAATTTAATAGAATATTATTAATTTCAGAAGTTGTGTGATTTTTATTTAAAGTCAAAATGGCTCTTTCGCATAGCCAGTCAATCGATTTATCTTTGAAATTTTTAATGTCGGAATATATTCTCGATATCAGGTCTTCCAAAGTACTTACTACTGTGCCTAAAGCTTGTAGGCAAAGTAATCTTTCCTTCTGACCCTGGATAATCGCCGTTTCCAATTTGTAACAGGAGTTCAGAAAACTGCACAGCAGTAACGTTTCCTCTTAAGTAAACTCTTAAATTTTTTGTGAGCGAAAGTTTCGTTATTTGAGGCCATAGATATGAACTCTTGATGCAAGCTTCGACTTCATTGGCTCGAGTTCCTCTCGGTACAACTGGTAAAGTCTGACGAAAGTCTCCTGCTAAAAGAATTCCTGCTTTACTCCACCCATCAAAGTATTCTTTGAGTTTCTAATGTCTTGCAGACATCTGCTCAAAGCTTCGAAGCCTTTTTTATGGGACATTGAGCTCTCATCCCAGACAATCAGTTTGCAATCCTGTAAAATTTTTGCTAGATTTGATTGTTTATTGATATTGCATGAAGGAGTTGTGGTATAATTTAGATTCAATGGCAGCTTAAAGGCTGAATGTGCGGTTTTTCCTCCATCCAATAATGTAGCAGCAATACCAGATGATGCTGTTGCCAAAGCGATGTTATGGCTGCTTCTCACTTTAGCCAAAAGCAAGTTAATGAGGAAAGTTTTACCAATTCCACCAGGAGCATCTAAAAAGAAAACTTTCCCTAAGTTGGATTCAACGCTGTCTAAAACTCAATCATAAACGATCCGTTGTTCATCTGTTAATGAGGCTTCGTTTTTCAATACAGTTTCATTCAAAGCAACAATATCATAATTAGTTTCTCTCACATAATCTTTGTTTCCTAAAATTTCACCAGATCTTTTTGGATTAGGTAAACCGTATTCTTTCATGTTTAGTCCACCTAAAGCTAAAACAGAATCTTCAAGTAACTCTAAACACCTATTGTATACTAACTCTACTGATGGATTATTTTGTAAATGTTGTCCGTTCAATTGGTTCATAATATCTTCTGAAAGATCACCCTTATATTTATTCCACAGACTCAATGCATCGGAGAGATAGCAAAACACCAGCATTACACTAAATAGTTCCCGCATTTTAAAAGGTGAGCGTGTTATTGCATCTTCTTTTAAAGTAAACTCCCATTGCTGGTCATCTTCTAATAACCCGAGCGCCTTGCATGTTGCTTGGAAAGTAGGATACTCAATATGATTTACTGTTTTTAATTTAGAAAAGGATGTTGGGCCTCTAATGTGATGAAGAAGAAGACGGAGATGATAACACTCTAGGGTATTGGGATGAATAGTGTATACTCTACCTAAAGCATGATCCTTTCTTACTCCTGGCCAACCTTCTACAGCTTCTCCTCGTTTACGCCGAACAAATTTTTTATTTTGCCATACGTAGTACGAAGGCACTTGTAAGTAATGTAGAGTTTTAGCAAATTCGTCATTTTGGCATAATTCGAAAAATGCCAAAAGTGTTGTTGTTGGTTGATGAATAAGTTTTTCATTTATATTATCCGCAGTAAAGTAAATACGTTGTCCATTTTCTAGATGAACATCAAGGTGAGTGACAGCTGGATACCTGCCATGAATTGAAAATCCTAAAATTCTCCAAACTGCTTCGGAACTACTTATATATCGACCACTTTAATACATTTTTATTTCATCTATCTCGTTTTTTTTCTCCATAGCAAATGCTGCTTGATCGTTGCCTTTAGTAATATATTTGCAAACGTACTTTATAGACTTTACAGAGCTGGTTATTTCTATATTAATATGGGCGTTAAAAGTACGTAACAAAACAGGGTTATAAGGTACTATTCATCGGTTGTCCAAATCTACTGATTTTATGTTCACCTTAAAACCTCCATCATCTGGCGATCGTCTTTTATATTTTGGATATCTATCTTCACCTCTTCGAGTTTCTTGAAGAAGCATAGCCGGATAATACTTAGTGCAACGCCCATCTTTCATGCAAGGAGAGCTTTTATTCAAAATGCCACATGGTCCATGTATCATATTGGCCTTGACTATCTCATAAAGTAGTAGATCTTCATCAGGGTTTGGAATTTCAGCGCATACAAATTTATCTATCATATTGGATGAAATTCTATCTTCCAACCATAGCAATATGTGAACATGCGGCAAGCCTCGCTTTTGCCATTCAACAGAATACATGTGACATCGAACTTTTCCAAACAGTCGGCCTTTAAACAAAAGATCTGTTAACTCTTTTACTTTACGATTGAAAACTCTTGCAATAATATCAGGAAGATGATAATGTTTTTGCCCAGGTAGCAATGATTTTTGAATCTCCTTCCACTTTGGATTGCAAGTGAATGTTATAAATAAATCTGAACTTCCATAATGTCGGACGTAAGTCATTCCATCCTGACCTCGTTCATGCCTATACCGAGGTCCTCCAGTAAAAGATGATGGCAATACTACTAATTTTCCAAGTTGATCTGCTTGAACGTCTTGTCTTCCTATGGCGTCTTTTAAATGAATATAGTTATCTGCCCTAAGCCTTTTTTGATGATATCTGATATAATTCAATTTTTCCGTGTCTGGCGTACATGTCAACTAAATACTGACTAAATAAAGCACCATAACGAAGCAAATAGTTATTTTCTCCTTCCCACTCCATAATTCTGTAGGCATAAAAACAGGCAGCAGATACATTTTTGTTCAAAGGAAGTTTCGTTGTAGGATCACATTGTAAAATGTCTATTGAATATCCATTTTTTCCGTGGCAAAACATAAGCGGATATTGTAGTGCATCATAAGAGCTATGAAGTTCACTGATACATTGTAGTTTATTATCGTGGCTTTGAATGACAATATCCCGCTTTTCGAACTGCTGTCCAACTATTACCAAAGCTACCTCATTAGATGTGGGAGCATTGTAACAACCTCTATGAGCGTTGGCAGGCTTTCTGTCTGCGTGAATCACTATTTGAAAATGTTCGCAATTCTCCGGTACCTTATCTATAGTAGTTTTTAAATCTCTAATGTACTTATTTTCACTATGAAGCATATCTTGCAGCTGTTTAACTAAAAATAGTTTGACATCTGGATAGTTCGAGCACCTAAGTCGAGCTTCTTTTTCATCTTCACCAACAAAATAGATTTGCAAAAATTTAGCCTCTTCTTCTGAATGTGGGAGCTAGCTTCCATATAAATGGTAAACTTGGCCTTGCGCTTTAAAAGTTGGCATAAAACCATCTTCAACAATCTGTTTAGCACCAAAAGATGTCATCTGAAAGCAACCGTTGTACCGTCTAATGCGATCAATGAAATGGCTTTGCTCAGGGTGTTCACCAATAAGTAAATTATATAGTGGTTCTGGTGGAGGTTGCAAAGTGGCGAGCTGTACTTTACCAGAACTACAGCACATACCAAGTGTCTCGCCTTTCCATTTAAGAGCATGGCAAAACCGACATTTTTCACTCATAATACCAATGTAATTTTTATAAACTATATTAGGATCATAGGCCAGACCAGAAAGTTTTTTATTTTTCCATATGCGCAGACGAATTTCTGCCCGAATTCCTGAATTACTTCGATCATATAGATTTTGGGATGCTCTATGAACTTCAACATGATTGCTTTGATACTTAGCTGCTGCAGCTGTGTGGACTTCTGGGCGATTGTTTTGATAGGCAACGGCTGCTGCTCTGTGCACCTCTGGGTGATTATTTTGATATTTAATTGCTGCTACTCTATGCATTTTTGGGTGACGCATCTGATATGCAGCTGATGTACATCTATTTAAATCGGGGTGATCATCTTGATACTTTTCCACAGCTATTTGATTACCTTTCGGGTTGGTTTGTTTATACTTTTTCACAGCTTGAATATTTTGATTTTTTCGTGTTCTGTTTGTGTACCTAGCACGATGCTTTTTAATTTTGACATAAATAGTTAATGTAGAATTTTGTGAAACATTGTCTTCGGAAATAGGCAAATACACGTCAAAATGACCACTATTAATATTCTCACTTAGGCGCAATCTTTTTACGGGGAATGTGTCTGTACAAAATTTTGCATAAAGATTATTATTATAATAAACTTCAAACAAAAATGGAAATATCTCACCAGCGGCAACCAATTCGCAATAACCAGCATATCTGAATGTTGATTCATTTCACGTACATACTCCACAGAAGTTGAAAAATTATCGCCATTGGAGTTATAAGACATCTCAGCAAAGTTATTCCAATTTTCAGCCACATAGCCAATTGTTTCTCGTAGCTCCTGACACTTTCTTGGGTATTAAATAAGAGAAAAGAAAGAGCTCGAAAAAGGCAGGCCCCATCTTCAATGATAGATACAACAGTTTGGGGTATTAACATCTCATTGGCGTTAATCTCATCTATCAACATGTTTTATCACTTTGTTGAACAAAAAAGTAACTTCATTTAGTTCATTGTTTAAAGTTATATAGTACTGTACTATAAATACTATACTATAAATTATTTGTACATTTACCTTAATTATACCGGTTAATTTTAGTAATATACAAACTAAAATTGGTTTTGCTCTTCCAGTAAATGACACTTAACTTTTCCTAACAAAATTGTTTTATTTAACTATTATAACTTTGGGTTGATTTCACTAACAACTTCTTAATTGGTATACACTTAAAACTCGAATTTTTTTTGTAAAATGCACTATTTATATTCATTCAAACGCACAATGTTTGGGTGTATCCCAGTAACATATTTTGTAGAATTTGTTTGTAATATTATTTCTCCATTGTGTGACTTCACTGGAACATTTTCTTAGTTCTCGCTTTGATACAATATTTCTGATGAAACAGTGATGTAATCATTCATGAGAGGATGTTAAAAGTTAGAATTTAAACACATATATAAATTATACATAGGCCTACACATATTTCATGTAAGCTGTAACACTGAGCAAATAAAAATAAACGGTATCAGTTAACTGACACAAACTTTCTCCCAACTTACTGCAGTCAAAATAATATTGTTTTTAATCATTTTATTTTTACTACTTTTTAGAACAAAACAAAAAAATAATATTCTACCTACGTCAATCGTATAAAAAAAATATTGTCCCAGGCGAGATTCGATCGCGCGACCTTTGAATTACTGGCCGTGCTCGCTACCGTGGTGCTACCCCGTGCGGCCGCCGCCGCGATGCTAGATTGACAACACAAACTTGTTTATTTTTAAACATTTCCCCATA
>JAGFPH010003618.1:67759-144826 GCA_018207615.1 Philaenus spumarius | reverse complement strand
ATTAATTCATACAAAAACTGAAACTCCCTTTAACACAAACTGTAAATAAAACTCCATTTAATAAAACACAACTTTCATATAAACCTTAAACAATTTCTCTTTTTTTAAACAAAACCTAAAAAAAAACTGAAATAATAAAGTTTTTAGTAAAAACTAAAGCACGGCTGATGCACCACTTGTTAGCGTTGAGAATTAGGCCCTTTTTAGGGTTCAAAATGGAACATTGGTTTGAACAATTAAAACACACGGTGGTTCAGTGATAGTAATAATATTTTATTCTCACGTTTTTCACAATTTATGTCATCATACAATTTTATTGTTGCCCACACTTATACTAAGCACATCTCGTTTATTAGATATCAAGTTCGTAAGACAGATGGGATCAAAACATCGGCAACAAAGCTATTTTGTTTACTTTATAAATTTCAAATTCCCAACTCAATGTAATTGTACTAATAGACTTTTAAACACTCTGTTTACTCACTCAGAAGTTGTTTCCCCTCAGAGCGTCTGCCCGTAAATCTCACGCTGGTTCTTCCAGTGGCCAAAACTCCAACCCTTGCGAAGATTCCCGTAAGACCCGAGACCCGACCTGTCTTACGTTGTCCAATCTTCCGGCCAAACACTTCACAAAACTTGGGATAACGTCTTAGCAAAAACTGACCTATGACGCTCACTCAATATCCCCGGCCTCCGTCGTTGCAAAACTGGCCTCTATTCTAGATTAGAATTTTGTTTATATAACCCATCTAGCTTCCGTGTTGACAAACTCCGATGTTCTTCCGCGTCGCTTGACACTCTACGTAACTAAGTTTCCTCTTCCGTGTTTGTCTTACGCGACTTAATACCTTTACATAAAAAACCACTTCTCTAGAAACCAATATAATTGAACTTAATACCCAATATATCTATTCTACCTGACAACTCTTCTATCCGTAACACCTCCGTATTACCACTCGGAATGGTAAGGACTGCGGGATTTTATGCCCGATCTCTGGCAACCAATATTGTTATTCTAGAGTGTTCCGTTTCATTGGGTTATACATCCAGAGTTTCTCACATTGAAGGAGATAATCACTCTTCCTTGCTGCTCCTTTTGCAACCGGGTCTAATGGAAGAATGTCTAGACAGCAGCACAAAGAGTGTATGTGTACCTGTATTTTGTCCACCACACGATAGTAAATATGTAAATAAATTACTCATATTATTTTACTTGCATCAATTTAAAGAAATCAAGATTGTACAATCTGAGAATGGGTATGGTTATATTTTTGTAGCAGTAATTCTCTCACTTCAACCACTTTTTACTTTTTCCACCCTTTACGTAGTAGCCTATATGGAGAAAGTATTGTTTTCGTCCAAATTTTCGAATTTGAATTTTTAGTGGAATTATCTGTTTTGGTGCTCCCTGAACCCCCAAAAATTGTTTAGTGGTATTATCTGTGTTGGTGCTCTCTGAACCCAAAAATATTTTTAGTGGAATTATTTGTTTTGGTGCTTCCTGAACCCAAAAAAGTGATTTTTTTGTGAAGTCTGTAAGGATGTGTATAGAGCTGGAGACCATACCAACCGACCAATTTTGATGAAATTTGGTATGTAGCTATGTGTAGTTCTGGAATATCTCCAAGCGTTTTTTTTTCTTTTTTTTTCATTTTTTCAAATTTTATTTTTAAGGGGTTTTACCCCCCAAAAATGGCCAAAAAACGAGAAAAATCAAAATTTCTCAAAAACGGTTTTGATAAAATTTGGCTTATTTGTAGCCCTTAATGTCCCCTACCATATGCAAAAAACCGCATCTTTCTAAAAATTCTCATTTAGGTAATAATAATAATAACTGGTTTTGGCAAAAAAGGGGGTTGTTTTTCAAAATTTTTCGAAACCTTTTTTCGTGCATCTATACAGGCCTAATTGACATTTTTGGTGCAAATTTGTTCGAAATCGATCGAATAGTTTAAATAATATAATATGGATGTGTGTTACATGCATCTAATATTTTCCATGGTATGGTATGTCCTACTTTTGCAATTCTAAATAACCACCTCCTGTGCTACTCTTGGGAAGGTATAAAGTTTCAACTGGGAGAAAGTATGTGGCAGTTATCTGGTATCGTTTATTTCTATTGAATCTAGTTCTTCTTATTTATTTACTTATATTATAGTTTAGGTTAAATTGTTTGTGAAATATACTGTGATATTTCTAATTGGTAATTGATCTTCCCGACATCCTGTAGAACTCACAAAATGTTTTTGGTGTAAGAAATGAAACTTTTGGGGGTTTCAAATTACTTTCTAATGATGAGTTGATCATATTTAAACATTTTTTTGGTTTTGTTCGGACATTTGTGTACGGTATATAAAAAATAAACAGCGTTTCGAGAGTATAAATCAACAATCGTTATCAAGCGAAAAAATCGCTTCTATTGGTGGGCAGAAACAATCTTAAATGGATTGTAGATATTCTTACTGGTCACTGCCCGGCCAAGTACTACCTCAAAAAAAAGTGGCTGATTTTGTAAAATTCCTGTCAATTTAGCTTCCTTGGGATTGAATAGGCTGCTGAGCTAGGCTCTCGCATGTAAGTGATATTCAAAAGTGCAGTGTTTCGACTGAGACCGTGGTGTTGATCCTTGGTTTTTAAAAGTGGCCTGATATGATCACTAAAGGGAGAATCCTACTACGATAGATTGTCTTGGGTCGCAGTGGTGGGGAAGCTATGAACTCCTTTGTCCATAACAGAAAAAACCAAAGGTAATACATTTATAACTAATTAGAAACATACAACTGGAGGCCTATGTTTGAAGACTAACCTGAAAAAAGAATAAGGAGGTACCCAGAACTAAAATACTAGACCTGAGATGACAAGAAAACTTTCAAACAGAATTAGAGAAAAGATTGACACACAGAAAGAATGACAGATGACCAAGAAACAACGTTACCTTTTCAGAAAAATAAAGGTACTGCAAGTATAAAGCAGTTGAAAATATGATGAAGGATCCACATACAGAACCACCAACAAAATAGAACGGATTCTGGAACCCAACCCCGTGAAAAATAGAGATACCCAACAACGTACAGGCATTTACAAAATCAAATGTAACGATTGCCCATGTTTTTATACAGGCCAAACCGGTCGTCCATTTTGCGTAAGGTTTAAAGAGCATTTACCAACAAAAAAACTAAGCAACCATTCATCTAGTTATGCTCAACACTTAATAGATAGTAACCATACTTACACGGATTACAGCTCAAACATGGAAATAATGCATATTATAGAGGACGATATATGAATGCGTTAGAAGAATTTGAGATATATAAAGCCACGAAATGTAATAATACACACCTACTAAATGACCAGCTATCATTCCGTTCTAATATGTTATACGACAAGTTATTTGAGAGACCGGTTCAGGCTAATCCAACAGAGATAAGATGTAAGAACGCAATTAGAGGTCAGTATCGACCGAACGACTTGACGTGCACGTCGTCGACACATTAATACGTAATCAGGACCATATATGTAGTACATTAATTGTTCAACGATCTCCATACGGAGTGAGACTTATTTAATGTAGTGTTGTGTTTTTTAATTCTCCTGATGATGGTCGAATGACCGAAATTGCAATAGAGACAATAAGGTAAGATTATACCTAATTTTGGATTAGTTGACGGTTTCAAACGTTTGATGAAGGATCCGTTCCTGCTTTTAGTTATATATGGGTTTTTTCACTTGATAACATGAGTTGGATTTTATATTCTCAAAACATCATTAAATGATAAATTAAATTAAATCATTAAATTTATTAATAATAATTTAGGTACCTACGTATCTTTTGAAAAAATCAATTACTATTCCTCTATTGACATCTATGGATGACCGGTTTCGATCTCTTAATCAGACTGTTTCGGCCTTATAAAAAAACCATTTCTTTTAACTTGTTAGAACATTAGGAATAAATGAAATTATGTTACAGAATAGTAATCCAAGAATAAACAACCACTCAAAGTCTAAAATTATTCTGAAGATAAATTCATTTATTAATTACAGTATTGCTCGAAACAAGTAACAATGAAACTTTTAAGATCAACTTACATTTTTGTCCATCACGTGACTTACTTCTTTCCCCAATGATGCGTTTTGGAGATTTACTTTATCTTTAGAATGAAGTCCCTCTCTCAAGGTTGTCAATACATTTTAATAGAACACTTAAACACACATTAATTGTAAGATTTAGAGGCAGCCCCATAAGGGGGTTCAAGGATGACTGCCATACTTTCTTTGCATACTAAAAAAAAACTTATATGAAACTTTTTTTAAATAAAAAGCTAAGAAATTACATAGTACAGGTAACAAGAGTTACAATTCAAAGTGTACGGGCTCCTCGCTGTCACTTACTAATGCAGTGTCTGGCAATGGCTTGTCTCCTTATAGGATGTGTCCTTCCACTCTCGTGCCAGCTAACAAACATTGTCAGGATGGTGGTGGTCTGAAGGTTCCTCAAATAAAGTGGTGAATGTATAGTGGTTCGTTTTTTTATTTTAAACCATACTACTGTCTTCTTCTTCTTCCTGCAGGAGGAAATCGCAGAACACTTGATCCACGAGTGTGAGAGTCTCGAACCGGTGAGTTATAAAACCTTTGGAAAACTTAACAAAGGACAGAGCATCCCCCATTACGGCCTTGTCAAAAGGATTCACAGGTTCGTTGAGCTTGTTGACCTTGACAAAGGTAACTAGGGTTTTAACATCGTTAATGTGGGAACACAATAAGCCTTTGAGGCTAACGTCCATAAGGTTAGAACCGCCCACCTAAGAAGAAGATACTACTGCCTCTACTGGTCCTGGTTTTCTATCCCTAACTACATTAAGGCGATGGCAGGAATACCAACTGAACAAGTCTGCTCGCTGCCACGGTCAGTTCCAGGGTGAACATTTTACTCTTGGTTCCTTTCAAAAAGCATCCCCTCCCTTTTAACTCTAATCTCAATGAAATATCTATTAGCCGATATAGTGTGCCCACTATCTATGTGGATACAGACTAACCTGTCAATGCTTTACAACGGATATTAGCCGTTGTAAGGCGGGAAAAATCGGTTTTTATATTAAATTATAAAATTCGATGTTTTCAAGGCCGGACTTCGGTGAGTGTCAATTGTTAGTCTAAAATACAAGTTAAATCAGAGCAAGGCTTATCTCCCAAGATGAACCTTGATCTAGGACACGTCAAGAAAGGAAATCTGACTTAGCCTGAAAGTAGCTGAGTTTTAGGGGAATAAAGGAATCCAGGAATTTTATGCATTTGTGGTTTTCATGGTTTAATACGTAGCGCTAAACGCGTGAGTTACGGCCGTGTGAATTTCAAATCATAAAAGGTAACACTACCAAAGTAAACAGGGGTTAAAGTTAAGGGAAAAGTTCAATTTAACTCGAAACTGAAAAAGTCAGATATTTTTGGAATCTACATAAGTAGACGAAAATAAAAGGTTAAATAAGAAAAAGTCAAATTATTGAAAATAAAAAAGTTAGCTTAAGTGTCAAATTTCACACACCCTAAAAAGGGAGAAATAATTAAAATCAAAGGTTTTCACTCACAAGAGTTATTAGAGAATGAATAGTTCTGTGTAAAAAAGGGAACAAAAAGTAAAATTAAATTAAGATAAAATGGTGAGAGTTTTCACGCCTTTTAAAGTAATAAAAGTTGATTTTTTGAATTTTAAAAAAATAATAAATTAAAGAGATTTAGGGTTAGATTAACATTGTATTGTTAGGAAACCAGTAACTTAAATATTTTTCGCGTAGTAAATAAAAAACCCCCAAAGAACTTTTTTGCGATTGTAGGCTAAGTCCCAGAAGAGAAAAAATAAGTAAAAATGGTGAAAAGTGTTAGAACTGTACAGGTGTTAAAGACAATCGGCGTAAACAAACAAAAAAGACTTTGAACGCGAAAGACAGTAACGGAAGTCGCGGAAAAACGTAAACGTGCCGCGCACGCGTAAAAATCACAGTACAGACACGATTCAAAAACGTACGGATAGCCAAAAACAATCTGGAAAATGTGAAAAGAGAAAATTAAGGAAAACTTAAAAGGAAAAAAAGATACAGCGGGAAATCAAAAACAAGTAAGATGCAATGGCCAAAGTGGAAGGGATGAAGTCGCGGTTACAGAAAGGGGCGTCAACGAGCAACCGGATTAACCAGAGAAATTGGTGTTTTCCAGGAAAATGGAAAGAAAAGAAAAGAAGAAAATTATATAAAATTAACCAGGGCGAATTTAGACACATTTCAAGACCAAAAAAGTTTGTACAAAAGAAAAATTGGCTTAGTGAAAAAATGATAGAAAGGGCATGTAAGAAATGACGTCACGAAGTGTATAAAGGATTGAACGCGAAAAATCCACGGGCTTACTCTCTCGGAATCGCTGACTCTCTCGGACTCGCTCTAAGACTCACTCTAGATTCAAATTGTTACGAATGTAGACTTCACGTCACTCTGCAGCAAATAGTTTTTCTTCGTTAAACTTAAATAACTTTTAATATAAACTACAAGTCAGAAGTAGTTCTTCAGGAGTAACTCTACGGCCTATCCAAATGAGTTAATGCAAAAATAACTCTATTTGGCGATACTGAGACGACATAGGCAATCCTTCAGGACATGATCTTCTAAACGGAACTTCACTTCTCACGAACCAAGGAAGAAATAGGATCAACTGTAACTCTACTAGATTCTACCAGATCTGCTCTTCAAGTACATCTGTAGCCATCATATCAACCCAACAACTTTAAATCAGAAAATCCAGGCTACCAGACACAGCATCATATCAGCTCCAGCACCAGCCCATCAACATAGCGGCATCCATCACGGAAAACCGGAGGTGAAAAACGCTGAATTAAGGTCTGTGTAAACGAGAATACGTTGTCCCCCATTTTAATTAATTGCCTGAGTAAATTCAATAAAAATATTTAAAGTACTGGTTGAGATAGGTTAGTTTCAAATTAAATTCAAATCATAAATTAAATAAATGTAAATTCGATATTCCCTAAATTTAAATAATAAATGTAAATAAATTAAATTCAAATAATTTAAAATTAAATTGATTATAAAATTAGACTGTCTGCCAAGCCTATTAGAAATTAGAATTATAGGTTTAACATTAATATTGAATAGAAATTATATGTACAAGCAGATGGTGAGAAAAGCGAGTTGTTTATGTTTAATTTTGAAAAGGTTTTGATTTTGAATTTTGAATAAATTAATTATTAATTTTTATACTGAAATACTGAGAGTAATCAATTACCTGTTATATGGTTATCCATTCATGAGATTTTCCTTTATTAAAAATAGTCAAATAAATGTGTTTAGCTGTAGAAATAATCAAAGCACAAATAAGGTAAGTTATAAGGGCTGTTCCACTGTTCTCATTTCCCTGAGATCAAAAATAATCAAGAGTTCTCATAAATTAAATTCAGAGCTAGTAAACTTATTAATTTCTGGAAGCTATTTTAAAGTGTTAGAGTCAGTCGAAATACTTATAGAAATAGGTATCAGACACCCAGTTGCATCACCTAAGCTAAAGATAAAATTTTGGCTAAAGGCTTCCAGTAGGTGTTGTAACTTATTATACAACAAAAGAACGTCTGCACGCGATTGTTCGTTGTATAATTGGCTCCCGAACGTGGGGCAGAACAACGTCAATAGGTGTTCCGTTGTAGCTTTAATTATATTATTGTTATTTATTATTACAAGGTGGAGGGTACCTCTCAAAAAACTTTTTTATGACAGAAGCGTCTGCGAAGGTTCTTAAAAATGTCTCTAAAAAGTGGTTGAGCCATTTCTTTTATAACTGTCATAGCCTTCTCATGTAGCCTGCTGGTTGTTGTGTATGAGGTAGTGTTAGATCGGCATGGAATATCACTAGGATTTTGAAGGTGGTTTGAATCAATTTGAAATTCTTTTGCTGTATGGTTTGATCTGACCTGCTGAAACAACGAATCTTTTGCTCAGCAGAAACATTTCATTTCTCAAAGGAAAGGTAACTCGAACCATTTACAGGGGCAGATCCAGGATAGGGGGGTTACCGCCCAGGGCCCCGCACCTTAGAAAAATTAAATAAGTAACTTATACAATACAAACAAATTTACAGTTTTATATTGAAGATAGCCCTCGAGGCACCACAGCATACAAATATTAAATAACAGATGATTTAGTTTACAAATCAGAACCTATCACCTAACTGTCTGATCGCAGGCCCCCATGCTATATAAAAATTAAATAAACAGGTAGTTATGAAATACAGGATTCATTTAAATGTTTTATTTAAGATTGCCCGCTGGGCTCCGTGCCATACAAAATCAAATGAGCTAGAAATAGAGAAACAAATGATTTTTCTCCCATTCCCGCCTCCATCTTGTGAAGAGTCAGTTCTGTTGGCATAATCATTTCTCTAATGCTGTTAGTTTGTCAAAACTTTAACCCCGGTCTGGATTTACTTAGGCGGCAATTTAACATCATTTGGAAATAATACAAATGTCTATGTTCTATACATTAAATTCACTAATTATTATTAATTTGTAGGTCTGCTTGTTATAATTTATTACCTTAATAAAGCAAATAACATCAGTTTTACACTAGTATTTACTCTATAATGTTAGTATTTGTTTGTGTGATCTGTAATGTTTATTTTGTTTTTAGACATTAAAACTTTTCTTGTTTCAATTTGTTTATTTTCTTTTTATTTCCTAATTGTTTAATATTTACGAAATAGTTTTGTAATCAAAATAAATTTTATTTGACCAAAAAATCAGTACTATAATGCAAAATTAGTAGGTACATGAGTTTTTAGAGTAAATTTAAAACACTTAAATGGCATAAAGTGCTGCTATTTTACCTACAAATTTTCCCAGTGGTGGGCCCCCTTTTTTCCCTGGTAGTCCCCCTCCATAACCAAGAGAGCTTCGAAATATCGCAATCCTATGACTCTCCGTTTACGAGCTAGTTCCTTATTACAATAATAGTATTGTAAATGACACCAGTTTTGAGGCGTTTACCTCGTCAACGGAGAGTCGTAGGATTGTGATTCAAGTTTTCTCTTATTAATCTAAATTTTGCGAGAAGATTGACCCATCACTTGTTTTTATTCGATTAGTGGTTCAAATTATAATATTTGTATTTGACCGAACTATTTCTAAGAATTTAAGGGAGGTGGTGACAATGACCGCAGGCATGAGGGTGGCCGGGCGGTCGGTTTAAAAACAATAGCATTGTTTTGGGTCGACCGACCCCTACACCTTTCCGTCTTTACTTGTCCCCGACTATACTGCTAAGTGCTAACCGCAGTTACAGTAACACATCATTGACGGAGCTTATAAAACCACATGTGCACCGGGCCTTAATGAAAAACTACTTATCCAACTGAACCTTTATTGATGTGTTAAATATTGTCTTCTAACTCACAATGGATATGCATCAGCATCTTGTTTTTGTTTTTTTTTTTTTCTTGTCAAAAGCACTGATTGAAAACAATAATTATGCTGCTGTAAATACAGCTTGGAAGGTGAACACATTTGATTAAACTTTTAAGTAACAAAATTAGCCTTTTGCTCTTTCATTTTGAGTACCTAATTTCTGACTTATTTAAAAATGTATAACATTTTTTATATCTAGCGTTTCAAAACATACCGGTATACTACAAAAGTAGATTTTACTAAACTCAAATGGAAAATTTAATATTCATCTTTCCCCTCATTTTAAAATTATTGTTTAATGTGATAATGTGATCTATTTGATTACCGGTAAGGTTTTCGAACTTTTCTAATAATTCTAAGATTTAAATAAATATAACTTACTGGAATTAAAAGTCTAAAATGGTAGTAAAACTAATTTTCTAGTGTGGTAATAGTTGCATGTAAAAAGTGTTGTATTTGCATTAATATCCTTCACTTGGATTTTAAAGGACTGTTTTTTTCGCAGGCCACAAACCTAGGTTGTTTTTGATGGGTTTATTTCAAATTAAAATAAAAAAAGCCTATTTTACTGGGTACAAATTTATTTGGGTAATAAACATCGTATGTGTAAGGAGTCTAATAATCAGTATTTTCAACTAGTATTCGGTACAATTAATATTTTTTTCTGAGTTCTGATTGTGTGACAGTTTGCAAAGTAAGTGCACTTCGTCGGTGAAGGAACAATACCGCCTATCTTCAATTTTTTCTGAATTTGCGATTTTCACACCACCGCATTCTGGTGGTCAACCAACACACTATGCTGAGAAGTTGCAACGAATATTCGATAAATAACGTTGCTACAGCCTATGAAACAATAACGCCTATCTGGGAATTTCCTGAAATACCGCCGAACTACACAGTTGTCAATGCGCAGATGAGATGAAACAGGTGAGTCAAAGTTTAACATAATGTTTATGATACTTGCATGTTGTGTGTACTTAAGTCTCAAGCTGTTATGTTAATATACTATACATAAGTTAATGATTTCAATAAAATAGTTTTACTAACATAGTGAATAATATTAAAAAGTCGAGCAAGAAGTTTTCAATGTAGATAGGCGGTATTGTTTGAAGAACATAAAACGTAGATAGGCGGTATTTTTTATAAGAACAAATTAATTACAAGAACTTATATTTGCGCAAAAACGTGACGATAACTACTGTTTAAAATAAATTAAATATACAAAATTACATAAAAGAAATAAAATTATACTTATAGTTGATGATATAAGTAAACTAAACTATATTAACAGGAATTTATCTCACTAAGCAAAAAGTAAAGTCGTTGTTAAGCAACGGTATTAAATACAGAAACGTTATTTATTATGCATCCCTCATTAATTATTTTTTTACGTTTTCAGGAATTGAAATGGCTTTACCGAATGGTCTTAATGATTTTGAAATAATTGAAGAGTTAGAGCAAGACCCAAGCAGCCCAGTCCATCATGACCCAACTGACATTTCTGAAACGGAGCATACCTATAGCAGAAAAGGAATTCCTGGTGAAGGTAACTAAACATAATTCTATAGGAGAACTAAGCTTAAGTTTAGAATAAATTAGTAACCAAACAATAGAAAATAAGTAAATTAGCATACCTTAATAAAATGGTTATAAAAATATTATCGTTGATATCTAATTTATTTGATTTTTTCAGATGGTGTGGATATTTCTTTGGAAATAATGAACATGGGTGCAGAGAATAATTTACAATTTGATTTCCCAGAGTTTCTTCAGAGTTTTTCAGAGAATGAAAATAATGATATAAACGAAATTTTATCTTTGAACAACGAAGTAGCTGTTGAAGTAGTCGGAACCATTGAAGAGTCAGAAGTTGTTTGTGTAAATAACACCCAATCACTAGACGCCGTTAAAACCTTTTCCCAACTTGAAGCAACCGTAGAAGACATTGAAGAAAATATTGTGGATAATCTTTTTGAATCAGACGACCCAGATGACCCAGATTACATTTTTACTGACAATGAGGAAGTAGCTATGGATAAGGACAGTAGTATAAATATAGAAACTAACCACCATGACATTCCAACTCGGAATGAAAGTGATGAGGAAGCTCCTATACTGCCTGAGCGTAAAAGGAAAAAAAATAACACCATGAACTGGAAGAAGAACGTGAATAAAAAACTGAGAATGAGCGGGAAAGCTTACGTTGGTTATCGGCGCACAAGGGAAGGAAATGTTTTCCAAGATCAAGAAAGGGGCGAACGACTAATGGGACCACCTTGTGGGTCAAAAATGTGCCAGAGATCAAAACTAAGAAAATGTCAAGAATTTACAGAAGAACAAAGGAAAAACATCTTTAAAGGCTTTTGGGAAGGAATGAATTGGGACCAAAGAAAAGTATACTTGGTAAACATGGTATCTAAAGGTGTGGTGCAAAGAAGGACGACGGTAGTAGAAGGCGAAGATGATAAAAGCAGAAGAGGCAACACCCTGCAATATTTTCTTTGCAGTGGTGGCGAGAAGAAACAAGTTTGTCAAAAAATGTTTTTACAAACGCTGGGTCTAAAGAAATGGACTGTGCGATATTGGGTTTCTGGTGACAAACAAAAGGACATTGAACTCCTTGAAAATCACACGTCAACTGGTATGGTTCCACAAACTTCAGTTACTCGCTCATCCTCTGCTAGAAAGTCAAAAAAACCTCAGGCTAAGCAATTTGCTAAATTCTTCTTGGATAGCCTTGCAAAGTTGCCATCGCATTATTGTAGAAAAGACTCAAAACTTCTCTACCTTGAGCCACTTTTTCATTCTTTGTCGCAAGTTTACCGTATATATAAAGAACGTTGCGATAGTGAAACTGTTGATGGACGTCCTGTATTATCTTTAAGTAGAAATATCTTTGAACAAATTTTCAAGGAGATGAATTTGGCTGTTTACCACCCTAAAAAAGATATGTGTGATGTTTGTGTGGGCCATCAAGTTGGCAACATACCAGATGAAGAATACAACAACCACATTACTTTGAAAGAGGATGCTAGAAAGGAAAAGGAGAAAGATAAAGAAGCTGCTAAAAATGGTGAAATTTTGGTCTATTGTTCAGATGTGCAGGCTGTTAAAGTATCTCCAGCGTTAAGTGCCAGCGCCCTATATTATAAAACGAAGTTATGTGTGCACAATTTCACGATGTATAATCTTGCAACAAAGGAGGCTCACTGCTTTTGGTTTGACGAGACGTCTGGAGATTTAGTAGCATCGGTGTTTTCGTCATGTGTGATTGAAACTCTAAAGTCAAAGATACAGCAGGATACAAATAAGCCAGTAATCCTGTGGTCAGATGGGTGCCCAAACCAGAATCGGAACGCGGTATTTTCTAATGCCCTTTTACACCTAGCCGTTGAGTGTAACGTGACCATAGAGCAGAAGTTTTTGGTGAAGGGTCACACTCAAATGGAGTGTGACTCCGTTCACAGCACGATTGAAACCGCACTGAAGGACAAAACAATAAATATCCCCAGTCAATATCATCAAATAACTATGGAGGCTAGAAAAGTGCCTTTTCCATATGAATCGAAATATCTGACACATCATTTCTTTAAAGACTTCTCAGGAAAAGAAACGCTGATTTATGATTCCATAAGACCTGGGCGTGTCAAAGGTGACCCAACTGTGTACGATACTTCAGCTATTATGTACAATCCAAATGGAACGATTGAAACAAAACTAGATTTCAAAACAAATTATGAAAAATTACCAAGACGACCTAAGTCAAATATATTTGTTACTGAATTTCCGACTTTGTACAAAGAGAAAGTCCCAATACCAGCTTTAAAATTCAAACATCTACAAGAGCTAAAGGCTGTGATTCCAGAAGACTGTCATCCTTTTTATGACAGTCTACCACATCTCTTAATTTAGTAATCTCTAATAGTTTAAGACTGAGAAATGTGTTCAAATAAGACTGTTAACTACCTCAGTAATTTCTAATAGTTTAAGACTGATGAATAGCTTCAAATAAGACTGCTAAAAAAAAACTACGTCAGTAATCTCTAATAGTTTAAGACTGAGAAATATGTTCAAATAAGACTGTTAACTACCTCAGTAATCTCTAATAGTTTAAGACTGAGAAATATGTTCAAATAAGACTGTTAACTACCTCAGTAATCTCTAATAGTTTAAGACTGATGAATAGCTTCAAATAAGACTGCTAAAAAAAACTACGTCAGTAATCTCTAATAGAGAATTTTACAAGTTATTGTTTTGTCTAGGCGTAAGTTTAATTCAGTAATTAACTTTATACCTAAAGGTCAGTGATTGTAGTCAATTATCATAATATGTTTTTTCAAAGTATATTGTTTAGAATTTAATAACTTAATACCGTAAAAAAGTAAGCTAAATTTTTTATAGTATTACTTTTACAAGCTATCGTTTTTGATGAGTCAACATCAATATTACTTTATTTTATAATCATTGTATACAATAACTTTAGTTATTAAAGTAATAAAATGTTCTAAAGTAACAAATGATTTTATTTCAAATAATACCGCCTAAGTAAAAAGTCATCTAATAAGTTTAAGGTTAATACCGCTTAAGTGGAAGGTTTAATACCGCCTATCTACAAAATTAGAAAAAATACATGGCAATACCGGCTAAGTGCACTATATTATTATAGTATTTCAAGAATACATCCAAAATTGTGCCAGATGTTAAAAAGGGGGTTTCATTGAACACCAAACCGGATTTGTAAAAAGAATGTTACTGGTAAGGAATTGGCACAGTTTTTTGTGATTGCTGTAAAGTTTCTCGATTGCGACATTGGCGGTATTGTTCCTTCACCGACGACTTATTATTTTTATGGAGTTTGAAGTTCGCGGTAGATTTTAAAAGGTAAATAAACGTTGTCTGCTATAATAAACAAAAGAGGCATAGGCCTACGATTATTTATTTAATCGTCCTAAATCCAGTCTATTAACGTACACTTTCTTTAATGTAAATTAAACGTATGAAGTTTTCAACAATTTTTTGAAACAATAATTTACATTAAATTTAATAATTAATTCTAAGTTCCAGAAAACAAACCCCCCTCCTTATTATTCTAAAAGTATGTTATGTGACGTCACATTAAGCAGACAGTCAAGTGTGTGTGTGTGTGTGGAAGTGGGACACATTTTTATGTCAGAAGCATACTGTTTTGTTTGGTAAATAATTAAATATTTATAATGGTAAGAAAATGTGTGTTATCAATGTTCGTTATAAACCAACAACGGTTGTGAATTATATTAAATTTAAATACCACACGGCAATAGTTTATACATTATTTACATTTGCTATTAAAAAGTTACAGTAGTGTTTTGCTCTTCTGATGTAGGCTAGGAATTATTTTTAGCCTAAGGCTTTGATTTCCACTAACGGTAAATGATTGCTGTGGTTTCGATTAAAGAATTTAAAATATTTCTGCATACTGTATATGTCAGTTATTATTTTTCACATTTGATTTTCGTGGAGAAAGGTGTTAATAGCTTACTTAACCAAACTTATGACATTTGTAAGCCAAGAAACATCCTATGCTATGGCCTAGAAGGCTAGTTCTGTTTACTGTTTATAAATGCAATGACCTAGTAAAAGTAATGGATGTAGATTATAATTGAATGTATGATTAAATATTAGTCTCTCCAATTAATTACGTAAGTAGTTTTAAATTTATTTGTTGATTCTTGTAGCCTATGCCTACAATTGGAATTAACCACAATTTTGAATTTGTTGTTTTGCATAATATATACACTACATTCATGTTGTCTTTTAGTATACCACTACAGGCTGAATTATAAACTGACAAATTTTTGAAGGAGAGCAATAATTATGGAAACATAATTATGTTTACAAACTGGAAACTTTGACTTAGTTTAGGTTCAGGGGTTGTTTAGGTGGCCATCCTAGCCGTGGTAGAAGGCTGCTAAAAATTTGCCTGGCTAATACAAGTAGGCTATCATTGCCAAAAGAAAGGGAAATATGATCAATTTTCTGGGGCCAGATAGAATTAAAGTAGGTCTATAAACAAATACATTTGTTTTTATAGGGACTTTTATTTCGGGAATGAATAGGCTATCTTAGTTGTAAAGCCCTAAATGATTTTAAATTTGATAGTTTTTGTTTTCTAGCCTAAACTAATAAGCATTACCGTGTTGCATATTGTATCCTAAATTTATGAATGTGGTGTTCGTAGTAGGCCTATAAATTAATTACCTATATATGGTGCCACTAAACCTAACCTGTTACAGAACATTTAAATTGTGTTTGAGGTTAAATGTTTATGTTATCCTTAGAATACAGCAATTAAGTAATTGTGTAATCCATCTCTTTTCACTATATGGCTGCCGACAGTTATAAAACATTAATTAACATTTTCAATTACTATATTTCATATTGCCAGTGTGGGCATTTCGTAACCGGAGATAGGCTGGACACCAATTGTGTAATCCATCTCTTTTCACTATATGGCTGCCGACAGTTATAAAACATTAATTATTATTTTCAATTATTTCATATTGCCAGGCTGGGTGTTTCTTAACCGGAGATGGGCTGGACAAAAAATTAAAATGAGCATCTAATATATAACCAAATTGATCGTACCATCTAATGTAACATCTGGTTTTACTTATTGTTAGAAAATTGAGTTTATTGGTTTTGTTACAACAGTTAATGCGATAAAATTTAAACTTGAACTGGACTTATGAGAAATAACACTATATAAATAAAAAACAGAACACAGTTTCTCATAAAAAACGTTTAATAATCAAACGCGTTTCGATGACCAGGTCATCATCATCAGTGATGGTTACAAACTTATTATGCGAAACTAATTAATTTTGCTATAGACTTTTGACAAATCCCGTTACCTACCATGAGGTAAATAATACTGGCTATGACAATTGTGGTTTTGCACGGGTTAAGAACTCTAAAATGTCTTGAGATCTGCAGGCATAATTATATCTAGCCATCAAGTAGTTAGTTGGCCAATTGTTCATACAACAAAAACAAGTTAGTAACCCTAGAACGGGCAGATAACATCAGGATGCGATCACATCGTGCTGCGACAACACATTTGTAACGTGTGATTGTATTGAATATTCCACCATTAAAAATCTTCCAATCTCAAAAAGACAAAAACCATTGGAAAGGAAATGATTTAAACTTGAATTTTTGTATTAAAATTGTTTTTCTAAAACGTATATTTACGTATTATGTAATCATCATTTAAAAATATTAGTTTTCCTTCAAAAAGCAAGAGCCGCGCGAAAATATTACATGGAAAGACTTAACTTTGTCATTTCTTTGAAGCTCTCCACTGCTCGATCGGGATATTTTGACAATAATATAAGATACCTTTGGATTCTTCAATATTTTAACTTTCTAAAATTGCCATCAAATCAAATGACAACTTTATACTTTCCAAAATACAAAGGTTTCTGTAAACCCTTGCAATTGGATATTTTTAAACCAATGAAACAGCACGTTTTGCAATGGAGATAACGAATTTTACAGTTCAGTACTTTGATTTATTCTCTACACTTTCTTATAATAATATTTCATATTTGGGCAAGGGATATAGGCCTAGATTTCTAAATTACTATTCAAACTAGGCCTAGTTTTGTTGGGAGTCTTGTAGTAGGAACATAAAAACTGGTGTTTTCAAAGTAAGAAATTTGAAATTGATAAATATTTTTATACAGTTATATTCAGAACTAAATTACGAAACTTTTTTACATTTATGAATAAAATTACAAAAAATGTTTACTACTTTTTATATAGGCTTAAAGTTAAACTTTTTCCTTTCGTTACTGAACATTTTTTGTTTCTTGAGCTAATAAATTTTACATCAATAATTTTTTTACTGACATATATAAATTCTTTGAATTTTTCTTTACAAAAAAGCTATAAAACACTTTTAGATTGGGGTTCATTTACTATTTTTGGCAAATTTTTGAAAAAATGCTTTCAAACGCCAAAAAATGCATTTTCGTTAACATTGCGGGTTCTAGGGTTAAAATATATTAATTTAAACTGGAGAATTCTGAGTTAGAAAACAGCATTTTCACCTTATTTAAGATTTGTAAATATTATCTTATTTGGTACGCCACCACTTCATTCCGTCATGACTTCTTGTCACTGCTTGTGACATGTTTCTAGTGTAACTACATAATCAGATCTTTAAAATATTGGTCCGAAAATATCGATGCACACAACTTACCATTTACTACACACAAACTTTACAAAAAATGCGTACGTGTCATGGAAAGGTTAGGTGAGCACCCTGACATGGACAAAGCCTTGCCAGGAATCATTTTTATTATACAGTAGAGTCCCGGTTATTCGCCATTCGGTTATCCGCCATTCCGTGTTATCCGCCACACCAGCGGCACTTATTTAATTTAATTGTAGGCGTCAGTGATTGTAGCGGTACGTGTCTGCGATAACTTGCAAGCGTCAGTGAGCGTACGTGACTGCGATAGCTTGCGGGTGTTAGTGTACGTGCTTTGTGTCTGACTGTACCATGAGAATTCCCCCACTACCACTGGCCCGACCCGCTTACTGTCAGCTCGTACGAACTCGTTTTGTAAACAACTGTGTCTCTCTAAGTGTTTAGTGCGTGCAGTGAGGTTATTCGTTAACATTAAGTTTTTGAGTATGATATGGTGAAAATACCGTACAGTAGTTTATGTTGTGTTATTTAATCTTGATCTGAATTTTCTGTTTGTACAGATAATTCTGCATTAAATTTATTCGAACTGTAATTAGTTTCGGGACTTTTTATGTACAGTATTATATTGTGCCTTTACTGTATTTATCCTAACAATCATGTCATTCAATTTCGTAATTTCATTGAAAATAACTGTATTCCATTATTTTTCTTTTCTATTACTGTATATAGTATTACTGTAAAATATCGTATTTACTCATTAAATTTACAATAAAAAGTATTAATGGTGTAAAACGTCTATTATTTGTTCAACCCTCCCTATTATCCGCCATTTTATCTTATCCGCCCTTCCACCGGCCCGTTTATGGCGGATAACCGGGACTCTACTGTATAAAGTAGTTTTGTGTCAATCTAATTTAGTCAAACAAGCTTTGAAAAATTGTAATAGTTTTATGATGATTCAAATTTTGACATTGTTAAAAAAATTCTAATTTTAGGCCTGAGATGAAAAATTTGTTTAAACTTTTGTACATGTGTAGGTTATACATTTATTTTAATAATAGGCAAATTACAAATAGTTTACTGTATATAAGTAACTTTAGGTATCTCTAATAAACTTTTATATTTTGAGTTATGACAAACTTTTATTTATTTAAAGGCTTTCAAAAAAAAATCGTTGTGCCTAAATATTTTTAAAAAAACTAACTGTAGATCAACTTCCATTAATAATGCCAAATTGAACTCGTATTTGCTACATCTAGCAGTATTTATAAGATGTTGCTCCTTTTCAATAATGTTTTATACATGTTTCAGCCCGTCTGCATGATCATCCATGCTATGAGTACGGAAACAAGGACAAGCAATGTAAACTTATTCAAAGGCTCAGTGAGTTGAAGAGGTTACTTATTAAAAGAGATCATGTCCAGCAATATAAAAAAACCGTTAAATAGTGTAAATAGCGCCAAGAAGGCACAGCCATTAGAATCTGGGGTCTTGCCACCTCGGTATCAACCTCCTCCTCAGCCAATAAAAACCAATTATCATTCAGTTTCGAATCAGGATGCAAAACACCCTATAGGAATTGGAGATTCAGGACAACAGTTTCAAGTTGTTGCGGAAATTGATAGGTAAGTATTACCTATGTAGTATTCGTCCAGACTGTAATATTGCAGCTATGCCAGTGGGGAAAAGAAGAAAATTGAAATTATTTTGCTTCCTTACTTTTTAAATGCATTCTTGTATGAATATCTTGCTACTGTTTATGAGTTTTACTAGATTTTGAAGTAGTTGGGTCCATTAGTCAAAATTAGGCCTATCTACAGTTTAGACCCTTTTTTAACCGACCTCCACAGGGCCGGATATTCCTGGTCAGATATTGAAAAGATTGGTTAAAACATAAATGACTTAACTATTCCTTTATAACCTCTAAGTAGCCTACTACAATAACTATCAACAGTAAAACAAACTATCAGTAAAACATGTTAGATTCACAGCAAAAGGTTAGGCCTACTAGGCCCTACCCCTAAAATTTTATCAAACTTAGGTAATTATGTAGAACAGCGTGACCATATAAAGTGCACATCTTCATATTCTAAAAGTATACAATAAACTAAATCTAAAAATTAAAATCATTTCAGCAGTAGACAAATAGTTTATTATACAAATTACGAAAGAAAGATTTCAGGTTAAGTTCAAAATGCAGGTTAAGTTCAGCCGTTTTTGATAAGTTTTGCTCTACAGAAAAGAAACTAAACACTTCACCGACACCAAAAATGTAAAGATTAATAATCGTAAACAAAATATAAGACAGAAAATTTATATGAAAAATGTTTATTTTGTCATTTGTTTTCTCATTAAGATTGCGTTATTATATTTTCCAGGCATCAGCCCGTGGACAATTCATATCTGCCCGAAGCCAAACGTACAGCACCTCCGCAGTACCACGCTCCTCCCCCTCCTCCAGCATCACAACAAGCAGACATGCTCAAATTTGTACGCAAACCGGATGCCGAGGCTGCAAGATTAGCTTCAGAACAGGTTAGTTTAGACATAACCTCAAATATTCTAACAGTAAGTGTAAGCAAAATTTGTCTTTTTATAATCTCCGTGAGGCTGATTCGTCTGATAGATAATTAATGTTTAGAAAAAAAAAACCAAAATGGTGTATAATTCGTATAAACTAAGCATTTTCTGACCTATGTTTATTGAAACGTTTTCCTTATTTTCACCTATAGAATAGCCTGGGGAAATTTGTATCAATATTTTCTAGACATCCTGTATATTTGATTGTTGTTGTTATTTTTTTATCTAAAACTTAATTGGTTCTTCCTAATTTGGATGTAGTATTATTGGGATTGGTTCAAATATAGTTCTGTGATGTTGAATTCCATTAGTCTGTTAAAATGCTTATAAAGCTCCTTTCTTCTCCAGCAGATCATAATAGAATGGTTACAATGATCATGAATTGTAACATGATGAATATTTCTATTTCTTCCAATGAAGTTCTACTTATTTTAAGCCTTCACAATCCTGGTTTTGGTTAAATTTGGTGTTACTATTCCTAAATTGTTTTGTATTGTTTTTGTAAAAATCTAATGAATGGGTTGAATTAAATTACAATACCGGTATGTATTTGTTTTAGGGGGTGAATGGGTTGACTTTTCAGATTTAATTTTGTACTATTTCAATCTTTCGTCGTGTTTCTGTATCTTGTATTTGGTTTTCAAAATTTTAGATTTTACTAGTTTTGGAAATAAAGAGGGTTTTTTTCTATCAATATAATTTCAGCGTTTATTGTTATTGCAATTTGAATAACTCAAAACTACTAGGACTCTTATCTCGGAAGAAGAAGTACAATGTTTTGAAACAAAAACACATTTTGAAAGTTTTATTAATATAGGTAGTGTTTTAGTAATTATATTATAATTAATTAGTAAATAATCTTTGGCGTTTCTTTTGAAGGCAAGGCGGATGGCAGCCGAGTTACGAAGTTTAAAAGAAGCCAATCAGAGACTGAGCGATGACAACCAAGAGCTTCGAGATTTGTGTTGTTTTCTCGACGATGATCGTCAGAAAGGAAGGAAACTTGCTCGCGAATGGCAGAGGTTTGGTCGGTACACTGCCAGCGTCATGAGGCAAGAAGTGTCTGCTTACCAAGCCAAACTGAGAGAGCTCGATACGAAACAACACGAACTTATTAAGGATAATTTAGAGCTTAAGGTAAGATTAATTTCCGTTTTTGTTTAATCTTGTAGATATTGGCTTAGAATAATATTTTAACTTGGTTTTCTGTAAATGATCTTAAAATCAATGAAGACAAGACCGAACATATAATCTTTTCGCTTAGATTAGATTTTCCTGGGGTGAACTCCTCCTTGGAGAAGGTCTTACAGGGTGTCCACGGACCGGGAATTTCGGGAAAAGCGGGAATTATACGGGAATTTTTTTCACCGGGAAAATACGGGAAATGTACGGGAATTCCGGGAACTTTATGTTACGACGCTATTACGTAATACGGTAGAATACTCGTTGTTTTTAGCAACATTTTCGTCTCTCTGACAAACACCATTGGATTACACATCTCTTTAAATTTTCTCTACTGTAATGAAACACTACTAAAGACATAAGTTGGGTATCTGATAAGTGAAAAACTAATTTTGCCGGAAATCGGAGGGTCGGAAAATAAGAAAGCTTAAAAAAATTTCAACGTAGAAGAGCGGTGAAATCTTCTTTGTCAATCATTAAACAAACAATATTGATTCCTCCGATCCTATTCATTTCCTTTCACGTTCTCTTTCTTGCTATCGACACTTTTGAATTTGACATTAAAATATATTTTTACTGAAAAATTTAATGTTGTTTTATTTTTGAATCTGTCTAAATTACCTCTACCATTCATAATATCCTGCCCGTTAAAATAATTATAATAACCGTGAAAGTTAAATTATTTTAGCTGATCGGTACCCGCTAAAAGTATTTTGTATAAAAATGTATACTAAAATATTTTATTTTGTTTACGAAATTTGCTGTATGTTACATCGAAAACATAGCAAGCACACTGTTTTAAAAATACGTCTATTCCTCTGCTAGAATTGCAACAACAATAGGATTTGAGAATAACTCGAATTCGTTTATGAATATGCGTTGATGAGAACTCGTTCAAGGACAAAGTCTTTGGTGTAAAGGGGGTGGGATAGTTGCGCTATTTGTACTGTGGGTTGGAAACCGGTTTTTGACAACTTGAACTTAATCATCATTTGCCTGTCAGACACCTGTTACAACGAATACGGCTACTTGAAGTACTGATAAAAATACTGATTTCGACTACTTTTATTCACATACTTAAATACGTACTGTACTGTATATTGCTGAACAAACCACTACTGGAGTGAAATTACACTTTCAATAAGTAATCATCTAATCATTCATATTCATAAAACAAGTTTCAATTCAAATGTACTGTAAAATTCCCCAGTAAAATATTTAGGCAATTATTGTTTCTTTTGTTAAGTAAATGATTTTTGTTTTATTTGTGTTCATATGTGTAGGCAGGCTTAGTTATTTGTACAAGAAGGTAAATTATGTTCAAGGTCAATCGCCTACGATTTCATTTGGTGTCGTGTCTATTTGTAGAATCAGGGTGTCAAGGCAATTAAAAGTAACGAATTTTATAGATCGGTAACAAAAGTATAATAATTCTATTTATATTAGGTGGGGCAACAAAGTTTGGAAATTTTCGGGATTTTCGTTACCCGTGATTTATGCTTTTTGTGGGAGTCCTGACGAAATACTTTTGATTTACTTGTTAGCGAATTTGTATAGGAAAGATGAGCTATTACAGTGAACCTTATGGTGAGACCTAAGGTCGGGAGTAGTAAATGAGCACCGATCGTGGTCCCCAGAACACGTTTTAGGGTATCAATAACATTTTTATATAAATATATGTACCCATATATATGTTTGCACGCTAGCGGCAGCATTTTAATTCCGATTTGGTACACACATTGGTTGTCTATGTCACTCGGAGGAGTTCCTTAACAAACCAAAACCGAAAGTGCGGTTTTTTACCGGAAGTAACTATTTTTTTAAGATTTTTCGTACGAGAATGAAACGTTTTTATTGTTTTATATAAAAAAAATAATATAAGGTACTATTCTGCACATTTTGTTTTTTTCACGACTTTTTAACTCACTTGGTTCCCCCAAAATCGATCAAAACGCAAACTACCATAGAAGTACTCGGTTAAAATCCACGTGGGTGATTTCACCGTGCGGGCATCTTCTGATCTGAAGCCGACGGCCGAGTTTGTACGCTGCGAGCGAAGCAGTTCATAACCCGAGGTCGCATGGTTGAGTTTCCGCTGCGAGTGGAACGAAGCAGCGCGTGATCCGTGAGTCGAAGCGGAGGCTTAGGTGCAAACAAATTCTACTAATATATCTCGTACACTCAGCTTATTCAGCTCATTTGTGAGTAGATAAATTTCCCAAATTGTTGGTTGAAACTCTAAAACTTATAAACTTAATTTTGGAAATTCGCTCAACTCACGTCAGCGGTTCAGCTGCGTGGTTGAATTATTATTCCTTCCCTCATATGGCGACATTTAATTTCCACATTATTTATGAATTTACCAACTGTCGTCTAAATTATATTTTCGTGCACCTTATCCGTTTTTTATTAAAAATTCATTTTTATCGCCGGTATGGTATATTTATATATAAAAACGCTCGGGAGTAGGGGTTTTCGCGGACATACCCTGTTGTATATTAAATTGCGTTTTAATGCCTGCGTTTCATAAAATTAGCTCAAATAAATTGTATTTTAAATAATATTTTAACATTGGTAGTTCATAAAATTTACACACATTGAATTCGAGCGCCGATTTCTTTTGCGGACATTCACTGTGGTAATTAAATTATATTTTATAACTGGTATTTCATACATTTTGCCTAATTGTATTCAGGCTTCGTTATCTTTCATAAAAATTCACTGTGTTATAAATTCAATTTCACCGATATTTGATAAAATTAGTGCTAATTGTGATCGGGCGTTAATTTCATCCATGGGTCATGTATTTTAAATAATATTTGAACACTGTTTTCATTAAATTGGACTAGCTTAATTGTATTTGAGCAACCATTTCGTATGCGGACATTCCTCCAAGTATTTTAAACAACGTTTCAACACTGGTAATTCATAGAATTTGCAAGACTAATTGTAGTCTATATTTGGGCATCTTATTAGATTTGTAGTTGGCAGCCTGTAGAATAGGCTAGGTCCTACGTCTTCAGTATATAAATGTATGGTTCTAATGACAAAGTTACAAATATACATTAGGCTACATACGTTTCTCACTAAGTTGAAAAAATATGTTTGTTAATCCTAGTTTAGGAAGCATTTTAATCGTGTTTTGGCTCATCTTCTGTAGAATTTTATGTAGAGTTCAAAAAACTTGAAAATTTTAAGTTTAAACTTGAAATAAAAAAAGTTGCAGTACTGCGGAACAGCGCCAGTAGGTGAGTCATTGTTTGCTTCCGGCCGGCTCGGCGAGAGGGTCGGGAGGGTGAGTTGAGGTCCTAGAATTCCTACTCTGGGTATCAATTCTGAAAGAACAGACTACAAGAAATGTTGTTGTGTATCCTAAACATTAAAATTTTATGTTTTATACACTTGTTATTTGTAGTGTAAATACAGTTTTCCAATCAAGAACTATATGGGTAGAGGAGCAGGCATAGTATAAGGTTGACTAAATTGCGCAGTGCAAGCTATCTTTCACTTTCATCTTACTTCACCGTTTGTTTTGTTGTTTATATCTACCACAAAACATCATCACATTTTCTTTATTACTTCGGCTCGCATTAAAATGCCGAAGTATTGAAATCTTGTATTAATTTTTGTGTGTCTGTCTATTAACACGATATAATTATGCACTCACAAACGTTGTAAAAAAATCATCGTAATTTTATTAGTACAAACTTTTGAAAATACAGTTTGGGGTAACGTTTTAAATGTTTTGGGGTACGGGAAACCCGATTATGACAGTTAAAAAATCGTCGCGCGTTGGAGTCACGTTTTTGGAGTCAATATTTTGAAAATACAGTGTGAGGTATCGTTTTAAATGTTTTTGGGTACGGGAAACCCGATTTTGACAGTTAAGAAGTCGTAGCGCGTCAGAGTCACGTTTTTGGTCACCTTTTCAAAATACAGTGTGGGGTACCATTTCAAATGTTTTTGGGTACGGGAAACCCGATTTTGACAGTTAAAAAGTCGTAGTGCTTCGGGGTCACGTTTTTGGAGTCAATATTTTGAAAATACAGTGTGGGGTATCGTTTTAAATGTTTTTGGGTACAGGAAACCCGATTTTGACAGTTAAAAAGTCGTAGCGCATCGGGGTCACGTTTTTGGAGTCAATATTTTAAAAATACAGTGTAGGGTATCGTTTTAAATGTTTTTGGGTACGGGAAACCGATTTTGACAGTTAAAAATTAGTAGCGCGACGGGGTCACGTTTTTGGAGTAAATATTTTGAAAATACAGTGTGAGGTATCGTTTTAAATGATTTTGGGTACGGGAAATCCCGATTTTGACAGTTAAAAAGTCGTAGTGCTTCGGTGTCACGTTTTTGGAGTCAATATTTTGAAAAAACAGTGTGGGGTGTCATTTTAAATGTTTTTTGGTGCAGGAAACCTGATTTTGACAGTTAAAAAGTCGTAGCGCGTCAGAGTCACGTTTTTGCTCACCTTTTCAAAATACAGTGAGTGGTACCGTTTCAAATGTTTTTGGGTACGGGAAACCCGATTTTGACAGTTAAAAAGTCGTAGTGCTTCGGGGTCACGTTTTTGGAGTCCATATTTTGAAAATACAGTGTGGGGTATCGTTTTAAATGTTTTTGGGTACGGGAAACCCGATTTTGACAGTTAAAAAGTCGTAGTGCTTCGGGGTCACGTTTTTGGAGTCCATATTTTGAAAATACAGTGTGGGGTATCGTTTTAAATGTTTTTGGGTACGGGAAACCCGATTTTGACAGTTAAAAAATCGTCGCTCAAAGGTGTCACGGTTTTGGTCAACATTTTGAAAATACATTGTGGGGTATTGTTTCAAATGTTTTTTGGGTACGGGAAACCCGATTTTCACAGTTAAAAAGTCGTAGTGCGTCGGAGTCACGTTTTTGGTCAACAATTTGAAAATACAGTGTGGGGCACCGTTTCAAATGTTTTTGGGTACGGGAAACCCGATTTTGACAGTTAAAAATTCGTAGCGCGTCGGGGTCACGTTTTTGGAGTCAATATTTTGAAAATATAGTGTGGGGTATTGTTTTATATGTTTTTGGTTATGGGAAAACCGATGTTGACAGTTAAAGCGCCTTAGCGCGTCGGGATAACGTTTTTGGGTCAACATTTTAAAATACAATGTGGGGTATCGTTTTATATGTTTTTGGGTATACGGGTTATACAGTTATCTTAAAAAAAAAAAAATCACTAGCCGAAGTCTCGAAAAAGTTTTCTATCTTTTTATCTTGTTTTTTCATTTATTTTCTGGATATTTGCTTTCTTATCGTCACTTCACTTAGGCTATGTGTCTGTGTGTTTCAAATTATTGTGTAATATAAATATTCTTTGATTATAGAAGTTATTTATTTGTTGTATTATGCTTTGATAAATGGATTTTACATTAAAAAGCACACATATATAAATAATGTGAAGTGTATCGTGAATAACAAAGTTAAAACATGTGCTATTTGCCGGCGGGAAAAACACGATTTACCGGCGGGAAAATGCGGGAAATATACGGGAATTTTGAAAATTTGTTTTTGTGGACACCCTGTCTTAAAAGGGCTGATGTGCAAGGAGATAATCACCGGGGTCCAGTCCCCTTGAATTTCCCCAGAGGGAGGTGATCGCAAGTAGTATATGCCATGCTCCAGCCTTATTAACGCCCCGGCTGCAGATACACTACTACATCGCTAGGCTCCTGCCTTTTATCTCCCCTAGGAGAAGCGAGTTTACTTTGGAGTCGATCGGCTGGTAATGACGGCAGGGTGATCATAATTGAATTAAAACCGTTTTAGAATTTGAATTAGAAAGCCATATTCCCTTCCTCCTGGTCAGCTGGTAGTGTGGTACTGATGTAGTGCAGCATTGATAGTAGAAATGATGGTGGTGAAAGAGAGTTAAGGCCTTGAAGAATCTCCGGAGAGAGCTGGTTCTGGCGCATCTCTGGGCTGAATCTCCGGTGTTCTGGCCCATTTATACAGGTTTCCAACCACAGCTTGAGAGTTAGTGAGCTGTGATTGGCTCGTCGCCCCGCAAGCTTAGTGTTGTGAGTTTTGGACGCGTAGTTAGACTAAACTTACATATAGCTGTTCAGCCAATCATGAGCTATCTAATCTACATTCCGATTTGGTAGGATTGACCGAGCTGTTAGCGTTAATCTTAGGAAGATAGTGGGTTGTTTAGGTATGTGAGTTTGTTAGTATTTTGGAACGTTGGTGGAATTTGTTCCAGGTTGTTTTGGCGTTATCATCTTATCACATATTATGGTTTATTCCATTCAATGTTGGTGTATGACTCTGGGAGAGTTTTTATAATGCAAAAAAAAAACTGTATGAAAAAAGTTTTTAGTCAATGACTGTATAGAAAGTATATAGACATTGATTTTTTAAGATAGATCTGTTTATATTTCTTTCTAGGAACTCTGCCTTTACTTGGACGAAGAGCGTAGTGGTGTGTGCCGAGCGTGTGGTGCAGGTCTACGTAGAGATGATGGAGACGGAAGTAGTTCAAGTACTAACGCAGACGAGCCTAATCACCCGCCACCACCTCCTCCTCCACATAACTTCCATAGAACTCCACAGTTTGCCAACCCAACAAGAACAAATGGTAAATTTATAATAGAACTAGAAGCTGATGCTGAACACTCTTTGCAGATCCTAAAGTTTTATAGGACTTGTGGATCTTTGGAGGGATGATGAGGGCAATATCATCTTTCTTGTTGGAGCACAATAAGCTCACACGGCTTAAAGGCGCGTTCTCACGGATCTAGTTTAATTGGCCAATTATAGTTGAAGAACAAAAGTGGATTGTCAATTTTTGTTCACACATTTCAATAGATACTGATCAATTCAAAAACCAGTTTCAATTAAATTTAATTGAAAATGGCGTCGAAAGCAGTTGTGCGTGAAGTTACATGCAGTTACTGTTTTGTTAAAAGGAAAACAATTTTAGTTAACTTGAGTAAAAATCGTAAGAAACGTTGTTTTTGGTTGAGGCAATAGATATTAAGAATAAATCTAAGCATTTTCTCTTGCATATTTTATTTTCCAGTCGGTGGTTCCAAGAACAATTATGCTTATGATAAAGTACTAAGAAATTTAGCATCACACTTTGAGACCACTTGAGGCTCATTTTAAAATTAAAAACACTAAACAAAATACTAAACACAGGCACGAGTAGTGTGACCAGTTGAAAACTAACTGAAATTTAACTAAATCAACTAACGTTCATATGTGTCAGGACACTTTTCAACTTGAAAGCAATTGACTCAACTATATTAAAATAAAGGTTCTCAGTACAGATTTAATTCAACTTTGTTGATCAACTGTAATCGGTCAATTAAACTTTAGTACAAAAAGAGAGGCATTTTGTAGAAGTAGAATAATATGGGGTTGAATCACAAGAAGTAAAAGTACTGCTGAACCAATCACTATTTACAAATTTAGTACCAATCGAAAGGTAAATGTTTAGTCTTTGTTTGTAAATGTGTTTAACCATAGATTTTTTTGTTATATGACCTTATACATCTAACACTCAAAATTGGTTTTCCCGTACCCAAAAACATATAAAACGTTACCCCACACTGTATTTTCAAAATTTTTACCCAAAAACTTGATCCCGACGTGCTACGACTCACGCTAGAAAGTACAAAAGCTTTTCAACTCTGCGCAGTAAAATTACGAAGATTTTGGCACCATCAGAAGTTTTCTACGACGTCTGTGAGTGCATATATCGTGTTAACAGACAGACAGACACACAGAAAATGATCTCATGATTTCAATACTTCGGCATTTTAATGCGAGCCGAAGTAAAACTTCAAAACGTCAAACAATAATACCGGCGAGTTTACCGTTTCGTCTTTGTTTGTACAGGTTATATTCGATGCCTGATTCGTTTAGATTGTAAAGTGGCCAGTGGGTAAAACTCAAGAAAGACAATGTTAACTTGGGAAACACAAACATGTAACACGTACGAAATAATAACCAAAGTTAAATAGGCCTTGATTTAATCACATTGAAAGAAAACTAAATCTCGAGTAAACAAAATATTAAAAAATGCTGACTCTGGTTTCAGTCGACGTTAATAGAGAGAATAAGATTAAATATATGTATACTATTTAGAGGACGAACTATCGCGCAGAAAATAATATACCGATAAAAATGTCTCACGTTCATAAAAGTGGAATAATTAATATTTGATTCGCTTGTGGGCAGTGGCGGGGTAATTTTGTTGGTCATGATGGCAAAAACACGAAAGGCAACAAAACCTATTATCGACAAATACGTAGTCGACGATAAATCACTGCTACTTTTCGGCACTTTTGGTAACGAGAACGTAACTGTTACCAGCTTTCATACCACGATATTATTCTTGGTTACTTTTCGATATTATTTTTGTATTACTTTTTCACTCTATAATTTTTTTCATTTTGTTACTTTTTGCAGATTAATAACTACTGTGTTAGTAAAGAAAACACAGCTATTTCGTTTTCGCACTACATGACGAAACTAATAGATTCTGTTGTCACCTATTACCGCGTTAACAGGCAACAGCAGAACGGTGATAATTGCGTTATTTTCCTTGTAACGTAGCACAATTCAGTCGGCTGTGATTTCAACCGCTTCTTCGCCTTTGTCCTTTACTGCTTCGTGCGTCGTCTTCATACCTTGCAGAATATATTTTTAGCTCTTCAATAGACGATGAAATATGGGCAGGATGGGAACGTTTATTAAGGAAAATAAACAAATACACTGTTGCTTAAGTAGTTGGTGCCATTTCCATTGACTTATTTATAGTGTTTATTATTACCAGAGATAAAAAGCTCAGCTCAAATTTTTTCAAGCCTTTTTTATTTTCGAGCCGAGCCGAATACTAAAAAGCTTGGCGTTCGAGTATTCGAACTTCGAGTACTCGCAATGGCCTAATTTTAAGTGGTTACTTTGAGGGTATGTTACGTTTTCATATATTTTGGGGGAACTAGACAAAAAAATTTCATGCTCTTCAGCTCTCCTCGGAGGGATTTAACCCTACATATAGCAGTGCTATAGTGAAAATTGAAGAGCCGGTTTTTAGCGTTTTGCAAGCATTTTTTTTAAATTCTAAAAAAATATTAAAATGAACCACAATCCAAAAGTGTTCCATAGCTTTTTTTTGTAGAAAAAACTTCAAAGAATTAAAATATGCCACTAAAAATTTGTTTCTTTTAAAATTGTAAAAGTTATTACCTTAGAAAGCAAAAAATGTTCAGTAACGAAAGGAAAAAGCATATTTTAAAATGATGATTACGTATGTAAATATACGTTTTACGAAAATGTTTTGAATACAAAAATTAAAGTTTAATTGATTAGCTTTCCAACAGTGCCGGTTTTATTACGATTGGATGATTTTAAATTTATTAAATAACGGAATATGCATATTCTCGCTATTGTTCGAGCTAGTTGCGTTCTACGCCCGAGAGAGCGTCCCAAAGTGCAGTCTGCCATTTACAGGGTTAAAGGGGAAATAATATCTGCTAGACAGTCTTAAGTTTGCAGGGTAGCTGTCACGAAATTAATTCCAGTTGTTTGTTTTACAGAAGAAATGACCGATTACGTGAGACGGTTAGAAACAAAGGTAAAAGTTTTGGAGGAAGAGAAAAGAGCCCTCCAAGTCAAACTGGGCCAGACGCCAGTGTCAGCTGTTACTCCGTGGGAAAACGTGGCTGAACCTGTAAGTTCATTTTACTTTAAAGTGTTGCTCAAAGGCTCTGCTTTACTGTGTCTTTTGTGTGTAACCATTATATTCACACATTAATTTTCACTACATATGTTATTTGTATTTCCGCTGAGATATCTTCAACATGTGTTTTCTTAAAATTGAGATATATGACTATATAATAGGCCTATGTATATACTAATAATTTGAAATATAATACAGTCAAACTTGTATAATTCTAAGTTGAATGGACCAGGGAAGAAATTCGAATTATCCAAAAATTAAAATTACATAATTATGTTCACTCAAAAAGAAGAGGTAAATAAATATACAGTACTGTACTGTAAAAAAATTAACTCCACAATCAAACATTTAACACAAATTTTATTTTATAAAATACTGTATAGTAGAGTCCGGCTATTCTGAAAATCCGCCTATTTTCACAAATTTTTAACATAAAAACAGGAGAAACAAAAAGAGGTTTGTGAAAAAAAGTACATTTATTTTTATCCAAATAAGTTAAATTGAGACATATAGAGCATAAGCTAGCCTGAAACCAAATTATTGGAATTAAAGCTGGTTTTGTTTCCTTCACGTTTTCCATCCGTTTTGCGGGAAGGAAGTTACCGCAACAAGCATCCGGTGAAAAGGATATCGTGTCCATCAGAAAGAAGGAAGGATTAGATACAACAGCTAGGCACTAGTAGTATTGTTGCCACCTGCTAGTTCTGTTCATCCGTTTTTCTCCTCCGTTTTCGTTATCTCGAACGAATTAAATTTTGTTTCTCGATCTTTTTTACAGACTATACGGTACTAACAGACAGACTGCGGGATAACAAAACAAACAGTTTGAACAACCTATCCCTTCCCTTCAGTTTTTAGACGAAAACAGAATCGTAACGGAACGGAAGGAAAAACGGATGGTGTAAACCTACACAAAGACGAGGTCAAGAGCATTATAAAGACGATCAATGCTGTATAAAACTGACACTAATTTACGCACTTAATTTACGCCTTAACCCTAGAACCCGTTTATAGCGTTTTACAAGCATATTTCTAAAAATTTGCCAAAAATAGTAAATGAACAAAAATCCAAAAGTGTTCAATAGCTTTTTTGTAGAAGAAACTTCAAAGAATTCGAATGTGCCACTAAAAATTAGTTTCTTTTGAAATTGTAAAAGTTATTAGCTCAAGAAACAAAAAGTGTTCAGTAACGAAAGGAAAAGGTTCAACTTTAGGCCTACATAACAAGTAGTAAACATTTTTTGTATTTTTTTCGTAAACATAAAAAAGTTTCGTAATTTAGTTCTAACTAGAACTGTATAAAAATATTTATCAATTTCAAATTTCTTATTTTGAAAAAAACTGTTTTTATGTTCCAAGTACACAACTGCTAACAAGCCTAGGCTTAGATTGAAATGTAATTTACTAATATATGCTTTGCCCAAAAATAAAATATTATTATAACAAAGTGTAGAGGATAAATCAAAGAAAATAATGGTATAATTGTTTTTCCTTAGTTCACAAAAGTGTTTGAGTTATCTTTATTTGAATAACAAAATGACATGAGTCAAATGACATTTTGCCGTCTTACAAGAAGGGTGCTTTTAATACCGCGGGAAATACAAATGCCGGGCGGTCTCGCCACACTGTTCTAATTGTGTACTTCCACTGCTGTCTAGACAAACAAAAAAACTGGTTATTTCTAGTTAACTTCCCACCGTTAAAAAGATCGAACGTTTCTCTACAAAATGGTATCAAGAAATCTGTAAAAACATATGGAATTGTAGGCGTCATCTCTGATGACAAATGGGCTGTTTCATTGGTTGAAAAACTGTCCAATCGCAAGGGTTTATAGACATCTTTTGTATTAATCCTGTAAAATAGTGACATCTGATTGGAAGGCACCATTAGAAAGATAAAATCTTGAAGAATCCAATGGAAGCTTTATAATCTTGATATAAATACTTCAGTAGGGGGGTTTCAACGTTGAAGAAGTAGGAAATAACAGTACAATTGTATGCAGATTTACCCGCGGAAATAGCTGTAACAAGATATGCATATTTTAAAACGATGGTTACGTATGTAAATATATGTTTTACGAAAAAGTTGTAAATACAAAAATTAAAGTTTAATTCATTGCCTTTCCAATGGTGCCAGTTTTATTACGATTGGATGATTCTAAGTGGATTAAATTACCGACTATGCAAATTCTCGCTAAGGTTCGAGTGGGTTGCATTTCCGCCCGAGAGACTGCAGTCTGCCACTTTGAGGGTTAACAAGTTTCAACGGACCTATTGTTATATATACCTTATTCTTAAATAAGAACAACCGTACCATAAATTTGAATTATCAAAAATAAAATTTGAATTAAATACAATTTTTTACCATTGTTTTAGTGCAGAATTCTAGGGACCAGACAAAAAATTTGAATTATAGAAGTTCGAATTATCCAGGTTTGACTTTAATACATTTATTACAAAATAATGAGACTACTAACAATGTCAAATTCTTAGCATACAATGTTTACTTGAATTAAATAAGGTCAATGTAAAACAATAATAAAACAGCAATAAGAGAATCTAATTATAAACTCTATTAATAAAAGTTAATCAAGACTAGATTACATGTAAGCAAACAACATAACAACATAGTTAAAAGTTTTTTGTTGTAGCTCATGTATCACTGACGATGACGACTTTGTTGTTGAAACACGTTTGATTAATAAACATGATTAGTGTATTGTTATTATTATTTTAAAATAAGTCCTTCTCACTCGTCAAGCTCAAAGTGTATTAATATTTTGTTTTCTTGTTTATCTGCCTTTCTTAGATTCGTTTTCAGAAGTGTATTGTAAATTATCGTACTATTCTAAACCTTTGTTCTCTTATTTATACCTGTTTACTCCCATTTCCCTACCTTTTCTACCTGCCTATACCCCCCCCCCCCCAAGTTGATTGATCTTAGGTGTTTTTGTTAATAAACAAGTAAACACTTTAGGCCAGTAACCCTCGTCCTACGTGCCATTTCCAGCTTTCTATCTTATATTAATTTTATGCTTTTAAACATGATATTTGATTGCATGTTAGTTTGTTCATTAATTATTTCTTGGTCTTTTAACTATTTAAAGTTAACTATTTAAATTTAAATATTTCCAAGATCTCTAATATATTGAATCGTATTCCTTTATTTATAGGGTGAATTAATTTCATAAATGTTTCAATTTCTCTAGGTTTATTAAATGGCTGTCAAAATTTCTATCTTTCTTTATATTTAAACTATCTTATGTGCTTTTTAAATCTCGTCGCCCAGTTTGTCCAATATTCTTAGCTTTACATTCGCATTCTAATAGGTACACTCCGCTTTGGTGTTATTTACCTAAGCAAAGATCAAACGAGGCTAAGAAAGCCGGATAAAAAAAGAAAACAAATACCTTAATTTTTTCTACCTTCAAGGCTTGGTTCTGCACTGCATTTAAAATTTACAATATTTATTGTGTCGTAATTCTGCTCTGGGTTAGGAATGATTGCAAGCATCAACAGTCAAATACAATATGTTATTGGCCAGTTCTATCTTGTTAATAGAGGGCTGTATTGTACAAGTCGTTGGGTTAAAATGACTACTGATCATTTAATATATTATTGGGGTTGTTTCTTAGTTCTTCATTAATTTCAAATTCTTCAATAGCGTTCATTAATCTTCCTTTTATGCAATAATGAAGAGGTATCAAATTGGAGTCGAAATTTATAGTTGGTATGGTCTATTAATGCTGTGCGTAATTTTACTTCACCATACAAATGTATTGTGCGGCAGATATTCTTTAAACGCTCTGCATCTCTGTCCAATATAAAACGGTCACAATCGTTACAGTTTATTCTATAAACATCTGACTTCCTTTCTGTCGTTGTCTTTTCTGTCGTTGTTGTTTATGTCGCAATATTTTTGGAACATTGTTGTTGGTTCGAAACGTTATGTTGATTTTATGTTTCGCAAAAGTATTTTTTAACATTATAGTAACGATGTTGGAATATCTGAGCGAGACAAATTTATTAATTTCCTTGTACTTACGTGGGGTGGATTTCTGTTTGTTTTTCTTATGTTTATGTAATGATTTGTCTATCATTGAACTGGGTAGCCGTTCTCTTATGGTTTACTTCGTCATGAAAGTCCTGTTTATTTAGAGGTATAGTGAGAAGGCGGTGGATGAGGCTGTTATATGCAGAACTTTTTTGAGTAATAGGATGGTACAAATATGCACATATTAGTGGTTGTAGGTTTTCTGTAAATTTTGTAGTTCAGCTTATCTATAAGTTTGGTTATGGTCAAATCAAGATTTGAAGGAAATTTCAAAGTGTCCCCAAGTATGATCATGTTATTGTCTATGTTATTCTAATTGTGATGGTTATAGGTCAAGTAAATAGCTCCCAAAATCTCTCAATAGTTCTATCAATCACTCTTCTGGGAAAATTTTCCTACATGGGCCATTTATGTCCCAAGATAAAACAAGTCAAATAACCGTACAAATTAACTAAAATAAACTGACTGTCTGTTGCAGTGTTTAGGTGTTGCCAACCCTCCAGAGGCAGTGGTACAAGCCCTACAGGTGCTAGAGGTCAGAGAACAGTTGGAGAGGAGTGTTTCCGAGTCGGATATGGATCTGTCAACGCCCGACATGGACGACGGGGAGAAAGCTTTGTTGAGGGAAATGTGCAACGTAAGTAAACGACATCAATAACGTATGGGTTGCTCAAATAGTGCAGTAAAGGAAGTTAGCCGTTAAGTTAAAAATAAAAAAGGATTGAAACCGATCGCAAATAGAGTTCATAACTCTTCTATAAGAAGTGGTGAAAAGTTTCCTGTATCGAGATTATAGTGGAAAGTGGGTAAAAATGGTTTTCCAAATATCTCAAAAACTACAAGGACTGTCGCAAATATTATTCACATGAAAATTAAAGTGTGTTAAGTTCTGAATAACGTGTTCTCATTGAGTTTCCATTTTCTGTAAAAATTGCTCAAAACCCCTACAAATCAGCTGAGTTTATTTGAAGTGGCGTTCAATAGTTTCACGGATTCAACGTCCACAGCAAGAAGGCGTAGGCAACGATTAATTTGCAGGACCAATTAATTAATGGGCTGTTTTACTGTTACCCTTTGTTTGACAGTTTTAACAGTTATATCATCAGATAGGAAATCAAACAAGCAGCAAACATTTACTCGTTTAATAAAAATTGACTGTTTTTAGGTTATTTTCTTACAAAATGTTTAAATGGTTGCTATTTTTAAACAGATTATTTGAACAAGGGTGACATAAGATTAACAAAATTAAATTAAAATAAAAGATGATGAAGTTAAATTTTGAATGATCTATGTTTACTTTAATGTTAACAATGAAAACACATCTGTGACTACAAAAAATCTATGATAAAAAATGCACACTTGGTTAGAGATACAAAGTAGTTTATGTCATAATGTCAACGCCTGCTAAATCCAATTATTCAGGTTAGCGACGGGTTTCCAAAGGTCAAATATTCCATTTCCACCTTAACCTATGTCTTAACTAATTTTCACCTAGAAATACTGTATGACATCACAACTTATTTTAATTTTTCCTAACCTTAAATTTTGACATTTAATTAAATTTGTGGGTTTGAAATACATAGAAAGTACTCACCAACAAGTTGTTAGGCATAAAGTGAAACTCAGCGAGACATTATGACTGGTTACGACTGTTTAATTAAATGTGTTTAAAATTGTTTTCACTTTAGAAAAAATGAGAATACAATGCTTATAACTAAAAAATTATGAAAATTTTAATTACAAAATTTTTAAATAATTAGAATGCAGCAGACAAAAATTATTTAAAAGAATAAAATCATGATACTTGCCTATAGTCCTTCAATGGTACCATATAAATTTCACTTTTTTGTAGCACAAAATATCTATGTAAAGCTGAAAAGCACATAGCTCAACAATAAAATGTTAATTCTCACATTTCAATTAAAATAACTCGAAGAAAACAAATGAATAACATTCTATGTAACTACCAATACTGTTTAAATTTTTGTAACTTCACAAAAGCCAACCTTTTTTATAAAAAACGATTGAAAAGCTTTTATTATGATAAGTAGTGTGCTGTAACTTCCATGATCAATGAAGAGTGACAAACTATTACACAATCTTTTTGGTGGGTGGGAGTTGATTTTCCGTTTCAATTTTTTAAACTCTGCCACACTCTGTCTGCCATGTTAATTTTTAGTGAAACGCTGATTTCCCGTTTTAGTCGATGCCACTAAATACTATAAAAATCTATGGTTTTTGTATAAAAATCTAATTTCAAATATAGTCTTGATAATTTAGCAACTTCTATTTAGGTTCGTATTTTAAACGTTTTTTTAGAGATATACATTTTTTAGTTAAAAAACAAAATTGGGGATAGCTTGTATAAGAATAATTCCCGGACGGCGTTCGTCGGAAGTTTTTCTATATTTTAACCTATTTGACCACCCCTGAATTATCTCTACGAATTACAGAACGAATAGTGTGTAATAGTTTACAAACTAGAAACTTAGGCGTTTGTGATCAGTATCTGTAAGTTTAAGTTTATGTTCTGGCTTTTGTTATTTTATCATTTGGGTAATATTATATATTACACAAATGATAAAATTACGGGAATGAACACAAAACTGGACACAAAATAAATCTCATTAGCTGCAGACAAATACCCAACATTGATCACTACAGAACTAGAATAACCCGAGAAGCCATAGAAATTTAAAAACGTGGATTTCTAAACAAAAAAGATGATGCCTTAAATTTACCTTCAGCTTATTTATTATATCGATTACAGTAGAGCGTCGATAATCCGGATTAATTGTGACCGGACCCTGTCCGGATTATCAAAATGTCCGGATTTTCGGAAAGAAAATAAAATTCGTTTAAGTTCATATCAAAAATAAAACTTGATAAAACTGTTAATAATTCACTTTAGTGGTTAAATAATTGAAGCAGATAAATAAAACCATTAATTAATATGAACTTATAATGTATTTAAATGATAGAATATAGGGCCTACATACATAGGCTACAGTAATATGTAATGTACAATACAGTATATATGTACTTACAGAATACTAAACAGTTCATACATTGCTAGAGCTTTTAAATTAGTCTATTATTGATTTTTGAACTACAGAAGTGGTTCGCTTTAGTAAGTAATGCAAACGATTGGCGATTGAAGTTAAAGTACAATTTAATAAGCACAGAAAACAATACAGTACAGGTGTAGTAACAGCGTATGTAGTCAAGAGACGCAACTAACAAAGAAATCACGGGAAGCGGCAGGTTTTCAGGTACATAGTCAGACTTGTTGTTTACCCCTCCCTCCTACCCTACTATGAGCAGAATACCCTTGCATTGTTTTGTGGCAGTAAGACGACCCCGCCCAGTCTGTCGCATCAATGCTTTTGTTTGACAAACATTTTTATGTTTGTACAGTATTCACGTCAACTTGTTTTCTTTTCTTTTTTTTTCGCCGGAATTGAATCCGGATTATCGACGGTCCGGATTTTTGACGTCCGGATTATTGACGCTCTACTGTATATGCATCTTAAAACCCTGATGAAAAGTTTGATCAAAATCGTTAGAGCCGTTTTCAAATCTGGATACATACATAGGCCTACAGAAATCCCTCGTTTAATGTAGAGTGTTTAAAAATACAAAGTGAACTGCAGGGGGTCAAAATAAAATGTTTGAGCATAGCAAACTAATGTGTTAGCCGATTTTTAATTTCTTACCACAGAAATTCGTTAGGATTTTGTTAGTAGGTTTTCTAAGTTTCCCCCTGATGGTGAATAACTGCCCGAGATCAAATGTGTATATCTCTTTCCATCTTTTTAAATAACAGAGGTGGTAAGTCTTCAAAAAATGACTCTGAATATATTTACGAACTTAAAACTTACTGTAACTGGTATCGAGAGGCTAGTTTATGTTGTTTTCGTTTTATTTTATAACTTTCTATTTATAAAATAACTTATATTTATTCTATTCCATTTATAACTTCAACAAATATTATCAGCTGCTACGAAAACTTGAAACGCTTAGTAATACATTAGTATTTTTAATTACCTCTGCCACAATTTGGCATGGAGATGTATTCTGAATTTTGGTGCCCATTTGTTGAAAAATATTAGGTAGCCTTTAGAAACCAGATGGGTTTTTTGTACAAACCTTTATTTTGGTCACTTTGTTCCAGGTCGTTTTAAGAAAACTCGAAGAAGGGCCGACCGCTAGAAGATGAAGTCCACTTGTAGATGCTGGCATATTCTTCAAGTTCCTATCAACAAGAGGTGACTCGACAAACCTCAATGTCTATGTATCTTTGCTCATACAAGGTTTTATTTATTTAGTGTGTACATAACCTATTTATACAATTTGTAAACAGACGTACCTTGTGTATATTATGGTAGTACTAATACGTGAATAAGAGTAGTGATTTCAAATTACCTAGAATGATAAGTATTGTTTTTAAGTTTTAATGTTATTTATTGAACGTTATGTTGTAGTTTAATGTATAAAATTTTAAGGCAGTTAGGTTGGCGCTCTTGCTAGTGTTTAATGATGGTGACTAAAACACTTGACACTGTCTCTAGAACTCCTACTAACTAGCCATTTTATCTTTAAAACCGAGGGTTGACCTTATGGATAAACTTAATAACGGTCCAGTCTGGCCATTTTTTACTATTTTTTCTGTAAAAAATTCCCTATAATTGTAATTTTTTGTACAATATTGTGTAATGTGCGGAGATAATTCATCGGGTGGTCATGTGAGTCAAAATAAAGACAAAACTTTGTAAAACAATATGTCCGGAAATGCTTCTTTTACCAGCTCCGTCGTTCAGTTTTTTACTAAATAATCTCTAATACAGCTAAACCGATTGAGTTGAAATTTTGCACGATACTCATCAATCTAAAGACCTAGTTTTGAAAACATAATCTACTCGTTCTAATAATCTGTAAAAAATGGCGGCCATTTAAAGTTTTTTAATGAAAATAACTCGAAAACAATAAATATTTATAAACAACGTCAAGAGTCAATTTTTCTAGTCCGTTTTTATTTCCTGTAGAAAGGTATAGTGATCAAAATTATGGAATTAAGGGTAACGATAAAACAACGTCCATTAGTTTGTCGGTCAACATTCATAAGAACAAAGCGTAGACGATAATTAATTTGCATGACCAATTAATCAAGTCGGACGCTGTTTTATTGTTCTGTCTTGCTTGTGCCGTTGGTACTTTTAAAATTATTGTTTCTATGAATCTTGCCTGAGCATAAGATGACAGTACCAGAAGTATCCGACCTAACAAAGAAAACAAAACATATGGGCAAAAATTATTTTTCTCTACATAGTCTCCTTTTAGCTCAATACACTTTTTTCAGCGTTGTTTAATATCTTGGATACTGTATTCATAGTGAGAACTTACGAGCTCCTGAAAATAGCCATCAACGGCATCTTCACCTCTTTGTTGTTGGCAAATCGTTTACCACGGAGCCATTTTTTTAAGTTTGGAAAAAGAAAATAACCCAACGAGACTAATCTGGCGAATAGGGTGTGTGGGAAGCAATTCGAACTTTAACTCATTGATTTTGACCACTGAGATAACAGGTTTGTGTACTGGTGCTGTGTCTTGATAAACCAACAATTCTTTTTTCATCAAATGTGGCCGTTTTTGTCTTGATTCCATCACTCAAACCTGCAATAAGTTTTCATAATACTCTCTGCTTATTGTGTTTTCTTTTAATCAATGTATATGATCCTACTACGTCAGTGGACAGATGAAACTGTCTTCGCTTTCTTTGGATCCGATTCTCTTTCAGTCCATTGTTTTGTTCCTTCATCTCAGATATGAAGTGATGAACCCACAATTTATCCATGGTTAAGAATCGATACAAAAACTCGGCTTTACCGTTGCGAAACATGGCGCTGTTTCTGTTCCATTGTGAGCAAACGCTGCGCACATTTTTCTAATGTCTGAACTTTGAGTCAATATGTGATGCACAGAACTTTTTGAAACGCCTACCACGTCTGCTGCTTCGCAAACTTTCAGTCTGCAGTGGATTTTCTTCATCATTTCTGGTGTGGTCACCTCATATATTCGTCTTAGCAGCTTGTAGGGCCTTGTTTAAACTAACAAAGGAACAGACTCACCCAGTCTAGAAACTAGCTTGGCTTTGATATAGGTTGGACTGAGACCTTTAAAATGAAAGTATTGTAGCACAAAGTGATGACCAATTTTTTCCTTGTTTACAAATTCACTGAGAGTGTTCTCTATTGATGGCTGTCAAACAAATCCAAAACAACATAGTGTCTTCAAACTTTGAACTTAAGCTTCGTAAGGTTGGCATATTCCATCTTAGTAATTGTTTTCAAACAACAGGTCGGATATTTCTGGGACTACCCTAGTATGAAGGCTCAATAAAGAATTTAAATAATAAACGATGTAATTTTAATCCAACCATAGTGAAGCCATGAGTTATTTTTTAAGACCCTAACAATGACGAAACACATCCATCATTATAATTGCTTCTATAATTATATTGATAACTTCCAAAAGGAAATGATTTAGTACTTTTGATTAGCTGTAATTAGCAAATGCCTGAACATATCTTATCAGAACAATTATGTTAGGTCGGACAAAATACACAACCTCAATGATAAAACTTAACACTACCGCAGAGTGACCTGTTATCAGAGTGATTATTTTTTTTTTTTTAAAGTATCACTTTGCTGAACAATGACTATATATATATCATTGGAAATTTAAATAAAAATATTTTCGAAAGTCACTGTTCATTTCTATATTTGTTTGAATTTTCTATACTAAAATTTCCAGGGGTTTGGTCGTTGGATATTTTTATTAATTTACTGTCAGATAACTTTTTACAGAATTATGCAAAAGCTAAAAAAATAGAAGTCTTTAACTAAATCAATAAACATTAAACAAATATATTTTGTAATGTATAAAACACAAAGTATTACAAAATTAACCCTAGAAGTGGCAATTAATTATATTTCTCAAGTGGCAGACATTTTTTTAAATTTACCTTAACTTTTTTATGCGTTTAGAACAACAACAAAAAAGTAAATTGATAAATACAAATTTTTAATGCAGGGCTTTTGGAAAAACACAAAAAATGTAATTATAAAAATAAAATGTGGCAAAAAAAGTGCTTTACATGAGACAATACAAACTTTCACCTCCTAAAAAATTGTTTGGGAATAAATAATAAAAGTAAACAATTAAAAACCAGATCTGATCTGCGATGACCCGATCTGATTTTCAAAAAAGTATGGTTGTCTAGAGTAGGTCTACACCTATGCAATGACTAACTTATTTGTCAAACGATATTCAGCCCATGATAACATAAGCAGAAAATTCCGTTTCTTCATGTTTCAAAACTTTGTATATTTTTTTTGCGAGATTGTTATAAAACTATGTACCAAATTAATCTTCAGAATGTCCCGAATACATTATGACATATTTAATATTATTTTTGACGTACAAATTTTGTTTTAAACTTACAGACAATAATTTATTTTCGATGCCACTTCTAGGGATAAATTTGATGCCGTGTATGACGTGAAGCACTTTACTACGAAGTATAACATCATTTTTGCGACAAAAATGTTACAAAATATATAACCAACCTTTGGCAGGGGGAACCGAGATGATAAGTGACTCATTTACATAATTATGATCATGCACTACATTCCAAAAAAATTAGTTACTGAAATGAAAAAACAAACACAATTTTTAGTAAATTTACAAAATGTATTGAACCTTGCCGACCATGGTTTCGCCAGCAACGGCATTGACAAGGCAGCTTAACACAGACTAAGGAAAATATAGAAAACATACATATACATAAGAGAACAGTTACTTGACTAACAAACAAAAGGAAAGGGTGTAGTGGGAGATCTATGGACATAGGGAAGACAATGGTTTAAACAAGGGTGATTTTGACATAAATTCTACCTGATCATTTAGTACAAGGTCCCGAGGTTTTTCAAAATAATCTTTTCATTTCTAACGTGTCTAATTAATTAAAAATTGAGTGTTTTTTTTTTTTTTTTTAAATTGAGTTCTACCAAGTACCTTTGGTCATTAATGTAAATCATATAAGTTACTGCATCACTACCCAATCCAAAAAATCAATTGGTTATATTTTTTATTATTATAATAGTTTTGTTGCTTGTGGTCTGCTTCATATTAGAGCGATTGGATGTTAAATTAATTTATACTAATACATAAGCTGTAGAATTGAATTTTATTGGAAAAAATGTTTTTTTTTTGTGTTATAATTTTAAAATTACACGAATTTCTACGTGTTAGATATTTCCTTCTATTTTTTATTTGAAAATGGATAAAGAAATATTTGTAATGATGGGTCGACTCGAACTTTGTTACACTTTATTGCCCATATTTTTTTTAAAATTTGTTTGCAAATAATTTTTGAAACTGTTTCGTACTAGTGTAGATGTGGGTGACTTCGATTCAAACAGAATGGAACAAAATTTAACTTTTTCTTTTAAGTAAGTCTATAATGAAACTATGCACTCGAGTGATTACGGCAAATCTAATATTTACAAGTTGCGACCCTCACTAACTTTTATGCGCCACCAATTAAATCGCACGGATCATTAATATTTATGTTCGAAAAAATAAAATTACTCATTTTTTTTTGAATAGAGGACTTCAAAGCCTCCCCACCACTGCGATCCACCAGGATCTATTGTGATAAGATTTGTCCATTTAATGATCATTCCAGGTCTCTTATGAAACCAAGGAGGGACATGGGATCAACACAACGAATCTCTTCTGGGCTAACAAAAGCACTTCTTTTGAAACCAATCCCATTTTTTTGAGGTGGTATTTGACCAGGCAATGACCAGTAAGGATTCCTTTAATCCACCTAAGATTGGCCCAACAATAGAAGCTTCTCAGCTTTTGACTTAGCGGGCAGATGAACATTTTAGCCTGCCTAAGACAAGGGGAATCGTTCCAATGTGAGGACCAACCTTCGTCCAGATTTTGACGACATTTCTTAGGTGGCTATTGTGCCTCCCACAGAAGGGACCTGGGCCAATGAAGGGTTTTTTGGCAAGGCGATCCTCTGCCTCATTACCCTTTACGCCTACATGACCAGGCACCCATTTAAGAGTAACTTCATTGCGTCTAGCCATTTCATTCACTACTGAAGCAGTCCCAAACTAGCCTTGATTCAAAGGTGAAGGCAGCTTGGCTATAGAAAGGATATCAATCCAAGCTGCCTTAAGTACTCTTTTAAGGATTTCACGGAAATCGCAACTACCTCTGCCTGAAAAACCGATGGTAAAGAGCTCATAGCCCAAGATAAGCTGCTTCTAGGACCATAAACACGTGCTCCAACTCTGTTTCATTTTGTAGCCATCCGTATACCATTCTTGTGTGCTTTTTCCTTGAACGTGAAGGAATGATCAAATATTGGTGCCCTCTCATCGCATCTGATGCAAAAAAAAGGTCCTCCGTGAGCTACTGAAGTTATTGCAATATAAGAAGCTGGTTTGTAGTTATGTGTCCCCATCAGCCCCAATGCGGACCGCAACGTAACCCTTTATAATAATGTACAAATAATTTTGTCAATATTCGTGTTCTTTCTTTTGTTTGATTCCATCAAATGTCGTTTTATTGGTTTCAGTTCTGAATTGTTATTATTCCATGTTATGTAAGATAAGTAAACCACGTTCACCTACATTTTCTCTCGCTTCATGTCTTATATTTTGTTTGCGGTTGTTATTATTTGCCTTTTAGGTGTCTGTGAAGTGTTCAGTTTCTTTTCTTCAGTGCAAGCATAGCGAAAATGGCTGAACATCAACTTGCATTTTGGGTGTTTTCTTTCTATAGTTATTTCTGTATATGTGCCTGCCACCTTGCAGACTCTTGGGCGTTGTTATGAAACTCGACAGTTTGGTTACCATCCAAAACTCCTACTGTTATTATATGTTTAATAATCTAATCAGTTTGTGGGTGCAACAACTCTTCTGAACTGTTGTCGGTTTAGCTTTCATGCGTCCTCAATTCCACCATGAATTTGTGAACAGTTTTGATAGTGAAAGAGACATTCCTTCACCAGTTTGAAGGAAGTTTGTTCCGAGTCCAGCGCTTTAAGTGCTGCTTGACTGAAGGAGAGATACCGACTAAGATAGTATCCCGTCAATGTGTTTTACTTTTAAAAACAAAAGAAAGAAAATAATAAGTCTGTCTTAAGCAGTGCTTTCATTTTAAATTTCATTTTCTCCTAAAAATCAATGTTTTTTAATAAATCGGGCGGTAAAAAAATGACAAAAAATCCGCACGAAGCTTCACAATTTCACCTAGTGGTGAAACACGGTACTATGACCGGTTATATTTGGGCTTCCCCTCGTACTTTTGTGCCTTTGATTTAGCATTATTTCAATAGACATGCCTTTAAAATGGTGCTCTTCCGAGTGGTGCACGTTTTATAATCCAGATATTATATAAATGTCTTCTCTGGGAGTGATTTCTGGAAATGCCAAAAAGACTATTGTATTTATGAGTGTATTTCATTTCTCTTCCAATATTAGTATTAATGAATGTACAGTGATTTATTTAGCATTTTGTAACAAACAGTTTTTATCGTGTTGGTATTAGTTATTATAGAGTCCTAGTTATTTATTTTATAACAGTATTTATTAACTAAAGTATTTTATATATTGTATACATATATATATATTTTGTATAGTTTTTGTATGTTTATTAAATCCTTTTATTAAAGAAGAGAGTTCATGTTTATTTTTGTAAACTCCACATTTATTTTTAGTTTGGATTCCTTAAAAGAAAAACTGGATCACTCGTATGTCAGCCACGGACAAATTTCTCAGGTATGAAGCTGACAGATAAAACATGCTAACCTAAGATACATTTCAATAATCATAAGTCAAAAAGTATTTCCTGTAAATTATAGCGGACCAAAATTTAGCACTCAAAAAATTATTATTTTATAATACTGTTGTTTGGGATATCATTTGTAAGAGTTTCATTGAAGGATGGTTTAAACTACAGTACTCATCTGTACTGTGAACATATAATAATCTCTCTATAATCTATGACATAGGTTTAGATGTGGCTTTGCCGTGAGTGGATTGATATATAGTGCAGACGTGAGAACAGAAAGTTAGCTTTGGTGAAGGGAATGACTGGAAAGAGTTACCTTGTAGGGCTTTGGAAGGTAGTGGCGTGGTAAGTTTTAGAGCGGAAGCGTAAAAAGGGCCGAGTGCGTAGAGATAATCATCGTGGTCCCGTCTTCTTTAATTTCCCCAGGGGGAGGTGATCGCTAGCAGTGCAGGCCATGCTCTGACCCTTTTATCTCCTCGAGGGGAAGGGAGTTTACTTGATGTCGATCGGCAAAGAAGATGGGAGACGGCAGGGAAGTCATAATTGAGTTAACACCATTTGCGAATTTAAATTAGAAAGCCGTATTACCTTTCCTCCTGGTCAGCTACTGTAGTATAGTGCAGTGATTGTGGTAAGAGAGCGGGCAGCAGACTGTTTCTGGGGCGGGGTTTTGGCCCTTGGGGTTTTATACAGATTTCCAATTTCAGCTTGAGAGTTAGTGGGCTGTGATTGGCTCGTGGTCCCGCAAGTTTAGTTTGAACGTTACACTAAACTTGCACTTAGCTGTCTGTTCGGCCAGTCGTGAGCTATCTAATCTTACGTTCTAATTTGCTAAGATTTATCAAGCTGGGATAGATAATAGGTTGTCTAGGTGTGTGTTAGTATTTCGGTGGAATTTGTTCCAGGATAGCATCCGACCTAGCACCAGTCCGGACTGTCCAGTAATCTGATGTTTTTTGAGAATCATATGATTCACAGCTTTTTTATGTCACTGCCTGTCTGTGAGCATGCTCCAGGGACAACGAGTCGGCAGTCAGTTGTATTCTATCTTCCTAGTGTGCACTGTGTTTTGTAAAATGTCGGAAAACATGTGACATTGCTGAATAAAAAGTAGGAAATTTTGAAACGGCTGGAAAACAGTGCCAACATGGTTCTCTGAGGGATACAATGTTGAGCCCTCTTCAAAACACGGCATAAAGCAGCACAAGGAGAAGATTTTGTCGTTTTTCAAGGTTAGTATGCCATCACTGTTTGAAAACCTTTTAGTTTCTAAAAACTGAAGTATTTTTCTTCTATTACAACTGGTTCTTACTTGAAAAATTATCCTCATAACTGGATCAAAATTATTGTATAAGGCCTTTAATAGATTACATGCTCTCGCTTCAGCTCACTCTTTTGATTTATCTTCAACGATTTAGCCACATTTAAGACTATATTTTAAGTATGATAATGAAGTGTATCCACAATTGAAATTGTCAAACTACAGGATTGGCTCTTGGGGTGAAAATTTATATCTTGTTAAAGATTTATCAGGCTCAATTATCTTGTTAATATAAATCATGTTGGTCCAGGGTAGGCCTAATTAAAATCGTTTTGAATTAATTATCAAAATCAGTTGTTCCATGATGAACAGTTGCATATTTCATACTAGCCTTTTATATTTATAGAGAATTTATAATTAGTAGATATGCCTAATTAAAAAGATGTGTCCATTTTTACTAGAAACTGTATTTTAAATAAACTTTTTTTGCCGTTTTAGGAGATTTAATCAACTGTTTTTATTGGTTCAAAATAACATTTTAACGAATTTGTGAAAACAACAAATAAACCGTGAAAACATTTTGCTTACTGTACCCAAAATAAATAAAAACACAATTGTAGTTAAAATACATTAAATATAATAAAATTTTATTTTAAAATCATTTTTACAAATATAATTAAAAAAGCTAACTTTAAAATATTTTAAATAAGTCATTCAAACATTTTTTAAATTTCATGGTTTTTACAAAATAGAAAATAACAATTCTTTTTGTTTTAACTAACTCCATTGAAGTGTGCTATTGCCAAAGCCATCTTTCTTCTTGGTCCTAGCAAACTGAAATCAAAAATTAATTTTTCCATTACTGTACTAAAAAGTATATACAGGCTGTTTCTATAATGCATTGAGATAATACAGGTGGCATGGGCGCCCATACCTATGGCCCCCCCCTCCCCTAGCTCCCAGGGAAAGTAAAATATGTAAATTAGTAATTATAGTCAGGTATTTTTCTTTAAAACGATTAGCACTAAAATATGTTTTAAATGTTATGTGCCGTTTGATTGTACATATAGTTATTTTATTTTTTACAAGAGTTCAAACATGAGCTGCAATGCACTGTGTATTGAAAATGCTCCCAATACGGGTGTTGGCGTGCAATGCACTGTGCCGGCCGCTTCTCATAGTGTTCAGTGTCAAGCTCACTTGTGCATCCTTAGCAGTGAAAGTGTTAAGTCCCATACCTCGGTCTAACCCCTCTCCCCCCTAGAAAATAAATGATAGGTGGTGGTTACTTGGGTCAAAATAAAGAGTTTCTACAAACATATGTCCAGAAAAGCTTCTTTTACCAGCTATCTGCCATTTGTTTTTTGAAGTGAAAACTTCTTTAGCGGCGTTGGGCACTTTTTGCTTGGGGAAAAAGCATTGAATTCGCGACCGTTACCACTCGAGATATAGTATGTATTATATATATATATATATGTATGTACGCAACGCGAATATACTACATAGCACTTCTTATTGGGAGAGGAAAAAGCATCAAACTCGCGACCGTCACCGCTCGAGATATAGTATGTATGTATATATATATATGATATTTGTGTTATATGTATATTAAATACCAAAGTCAGCAAAGTCATTAATGTTTTAAATTATTTTTAATACTTCTTAATAACCCGAAAATAAAGTTAACTACATGAAGCTAAAACGTTTTCACTTCTGACGGCAGTCCCACGACTGAATGTTTTTTTTTTACTAAATAATTCAGGAAAACCTGGCAGCTGATATAGAATTATTGTGTTTCCATTGTATAGAAACAGCCTAAATTCAAAATACAATCAAGTTGAACTATGCAGATGTGTTTAATAAGATTTTACTCACGCGATTCCCAAAGTTTTTAAATCTTCTTCGCTGAAAGTCAAAAATTGTTCCAAACTCACATTCCGTTGTTCAAATATTGGCCAATACTTCTCTAGTCCTAAATTTTCAAGCAATGACCTCAAGTCTGTTATAACTGAAAAAATAAATAAAAACAGAAAAATGTCACAATATTTTGTATAAATTCGCTTTAAAATTTCTTTTTTCAGTTTTCCTTGAATAAAAATAGTTTAACCCGAAAATAAAAATCTTAAATGTAGCTATCTCTCGTTTGTTGCTCCTATTTGTCTGTCGTCACCGAGCGACGTGTCATGCCCAACAAATCAATGGAACACCGTTCCCGAAGCTTCTTGACGGGAACTGACATCGTGTCACATGATGTCTATTGCGCCTTACAAGTCATAGAAAGTTCCAGAACGATATTGGTAGGAATCACCAAGTTGTGACATCATCACAAGTTAATTTTAACTTCTATTAATGATTTTTTAAATGAAATTTACTTCTGTTAATTTTTGTTCTTATTATTAGTTGAGACTCTTAAAATAAAAATTTCCAGCATTGAAGTTGACTTTTGATGTCGTACGTACTTTCTGGATAAGAGTCGTATTGCCCAATAATGTCTAAGCAAGCATAACAGTTGAAAATTTTATTTTAATGAATCGTTCTATTTTAAATTATTTATATACACGTTATAATTTCTAAGAACAATTTAAATGAATGAAAAAAATGAATTTTGAAAACGATGCACAAAAACAGAAAGTTTGTTCAGTGATTTAGATAGTTAAAAAGCACAAATATGTATCAATCCTTAGGCCTATCTATTATTATTTTGTCGACTCATCTGAGCTTCATCTGGTAGATTCAGCTTGATTAGAGACTTAGCTTAGGCTAACAACAGACGAGACACCGGTGTACGGTACACTAGTGTACAGGACACTAAATGTACTATCAATTAAATGTGCGTCAACAGATGAGACACTGAGTAGCGCGCTACCAGATTCTGTGGCTCTACGGTGTCTCTCCCTGCGAGAAGCTGGGACACCGGAAAGTGTCCCGTACACCGGTGTCTCGTCTGTTGTTAGCCATAGTGCTTGTTTCCATGATTAGTCGTAGACTTTGTGCGTGCCCAGATATTTTACACCATCTCCAGCATTCTTTCCTGTCCTAGTTGTACTCTGTGCTTATTTCCATGGAAAAGCTAATGCAGCACATTGGATGCGGTACTAATTGCTAAAGGTGTAGATGCTCCTTTCTTTTTGAATGTGTTTGCCATCTCATTCCCTTTTAGGCCACAAAATCCTCTCACCCAGATGGCATGTTCTGAATTCCACCATGTTCTTTGTAGAGAGTTTGGATAGTGATAAGGACATTCCTCCATGTTTTAAGTGCTGTTTGACTGTCGGAAAGAATTAGGATTTGTCCATTTCTACAGCGTTTTGACAATCCTAAGTGAACACACTTATGTTTTTCCATGGTGATGCCCTTCATATGTTGCAGCCCGAGTTCCTGCCTATCAGTAAAACCCATTTGTGAACCGTTCTAACGTTCTTTTAGGGGTTCTTGGTTTGTTGTTCCTTTCCCGGTCTTCTCTGTTTCAAAGGATAACTGAGAAAGGTATGCTACAGACATACTCAGGTTGGATAACGTTGGATGCCGTGTCTAATACTACAGAGTTACTGTCGTAATATCCTGCTCCATTCGTTCACACCTTGACAGTCTGTATGCAGACTTTCTAGCCTGCGCATTATGTAGATGGTTAGAGGCAAAAGTCAAAGAAGCACCTATCCAGAGCTGCTTCTGAAGACTCCGGTTTAGAGATTAAATTGTTTAAGATATCGAAGCATAGTTTTCACCAATAATTTTCACATTGTAATCATGTATCGCACAACCATCTTCCTATTAAAAAAAGTTACATTAAAAATGGCGGACCAAATTTTTAAACTCATCATAAAATAACATTTTTATCAGTGAAGGCATTACCTGTCCTTATTTTTAAAAAACCAAAATATTTTTATACTTTTTACCAACACTGTACAACTAACCTTGAACTATTTCTAATACTTGAGCTATATTAGTGTGACCGTACTGGACGGCAAAGTCCCTCGCTGTATTCCCTTTGCTTGATACAATGTGCTTGTCTGCTCCGTATTCTAGAAGCAAGTCTATCATTGCTCCGTTGCCGCTAATAGCTGCTGACATGAGAGGAGTTAAACCTTGTTGTTCTCTGAAACCAAATTACGAAATTCGTCTTTGAAAATGGTATTTATGAGACTTTACCATTTATATAACTGTTGTAAAAGAATATTTGCTTTTACAGGTCACTAGTCTTTTTTATTATAACAGATTTGGGAAAATTAAATTATAGGCTAGGTATGCAAAACATTATTGATTTTGTTGAATTGTTTTGATATTTGACCTACTCGCTTCGCTCACCAACCCTGGCGGAATAGCAAATTCAAATAGATTGTAGTATACTCTGATATTTTCATGGAAATGTCGATTAAGCGGTGACATATACAAAGCTAATGTAAGGCAGTCGAATAGACACGACTATCCAAAATAATTCAAACTGTGGCATGCGTTGTAATTTCAACATTAACATTTAAATAATCAATATTTCAAACAAATTTTGATATTACCAATTAATGGAAACAATACAGGGTGGTTTGTTAAAAGCATTAAACAAATTTTGGTGATAAACTACTTGGTAACAGTGACTACATAGTGCAAACAAATTTGTTTTTACTACCATGCTCTTGGATTAGTAAATATATTTTTTTTAATTAATACTTGTAAACGTAAAACTGAAATTTCTTGTCTATGCGTGCATGTTTTGTTTAAATATAACACTATTTTCAGAATTTCCATAAAATTTCCAACATGAACAATGTAAACTAATTTTAGAGATACAGTAATGTTCAATATTAAAAGTTATCGAGTTGAAATTTGTAGTTATTGTAGAAAAATTAAGTAAAAAAATTGGGTCTGCGTCGGACCAGATGGTGGAAGTTATACTTCTTTGGCCATTCGTATACTTTCCTATAATTTTTGAAAAAAAAATTTCCCAGCCGGGGATCGAACCAGGGATTCTAGCGTGGAAGTCGAGTGCATTAACCACTCACCCACCGAGACTCTTGAGGTATCTCTTGTAGAGAAAAGGTATAAAAAGCCACTTTCCGGATTTTACTCCTAACGCGTGACGCGGTTTCTCGACCGACACCCCATCCCGATTACAACGGGCGCAAAGAAGTATAACTTCAATAACATGGTTTATGTCTCTCCTATGGTTTAATTTAGGAGATGTTAAAAATATGGCATATAATTGAAAACTTCCCTGTTAAATAATAAGCTTTCAAATAATGTAATACAACCTTCCGTTTGACCCGCTTTTTAAAAAGTACTTACAGCCTGATTACGAAAAAACATGGTACGATGAAATAAATACAGTACAGTATTAAAGGATCTAAACATATAGGCCTACACAAACTAATTAGATAATTAAGGTTTGATTATTCATGTTTGCAATAACATTTTAATATCCTTCCACAAACATAACATAAGATAAAAGCGGGTCAGTATAATAGAGCAAACCTTTTGTTTGATTTTACCTAATCTTAAAAAACTGTCAGTTGTGAAGAGTAATTAACTGTAAAGTGTAGGCCTAACCTAAAGTTATATAAATTTTTAAATCTAAATCAGCGGTTTTATTTATAATATGTAACAGTTGTTTGAATTAAATTATAATACTGTAAGCATTTTTTGTTGATTTTTGTTTGCTTTTAGTTTGTTTATCTTACCTAAAAAAGCTCTTGGTTGTAAAGAATAATAATATGATTCTGAATTTACTGAGTCGGTTGCTATGGTAATGAAACCTTCATGGTTGGGGGGTGGAGGGCTACCATACCATATAACCTTCACGAGGCTGCGGAGTTATAGAAGCGTGCAAGGGCAAAGCACGCTTACATTTATTACATATATTTATATTTATGTGCAAAATTAGAAAAGTAATAATCCACAAATGTATCGCTAACTAGAAACAAATGTATGTTATTTTCACAAAAACTGCAAGTGAAAGACAGCTTTTCATTTCTTTTAAGTGTAGCGCAGTTGAAGAAAGAAATTCACATTATAAATGCACAAACAACTGTCATAGCTGTCTATTGATTATGCTGAATATTTTATAGAAATTCCCTACAAAAAAAATCAATGTAGGAGAGATCAAATATACCTAGTTCACCGCCTGCATGCTATGTTTGTTCTCCCTTGATTTATTATGTACAATAAGTAGCCTCTACTAAGAGAAAACCCTGGTTGGTTCCCATTTAAACTGATATCGTACGCCATTTAAAATGTTTACTATTGGATATCACGAGAAACATTAAAAGAATTTAGAAGCAGAGACAATCAAATTTTAAGCGACCTTTTCCTTCAATAAATCAATTAACTGGTACCGGTAACTTAAATTATGTGTAGTAGGCCTATTGTATTTTTGTTTATCTTCGCATAAAAATAGGATTCTGTAATAATATTGGTAAGGTTGAGAAAATAGACTAGACAAAAATACTTAACTTTGATTTGCATGGATTTACCTTTGAAAATAGTTTTATATTTTTTGGTCTTATGAATATACAAGACTTGGAACGTTTTAAGTATAAGACTTTTATTAACTTAAAACTATACCTACTAATCTTAACAATAAAATAACATAAAACAAAATCTAAACAGTTATAAGTTTCCATAACAATTAATAGAACATATATGTGCAATAAATTGTTTTTACAATATTCATCACATTTTCCCCTCACAAAAGAAAGTTAATCACAGAACATAGTCCTCTAAGTATTTTGGAAGTTTTCTGGCTCGTTTGAGTCTTTTGCAGATTTTATTTTTCGACTCAATTTGATTTTGATTTTGTAAGTTTATAGAACTCTGACTTTCTTTTGACGGTGGATAATATTCTTGATTCTTCGAAATGTTGAGGGTGAATCAGAAGCAGTTGTAGTGATTGTCATGGAGTGAGGTAACGGATCTTGAGAGAAAGGTGTTGATTCTTCATTTTGCACTATGCTTCCTCTTAAGCAAAAATGTTCTCTATTTATACATAGCCAACATTTCATACATGTTTATGCGTAAATACTTCTTTATTTGTCCGTTACAAGTTGGTTGCATAAGTGCAGTGTTAATAAATGTATTACTAGCAGGCTATGCAGATCTACTACAAGCAGGACTTAAATTTTCTTATTCAGTGGTAGCAATTTGAGTTTTTGTGCTACTGGTCATGGTCATTGGTGTGACATTAATAGCGGGCACATAGGTATTTTAAAAGCAGAATCTCAATCACCATTGCCTTCCTTAATTTGATAGTGATAATTATTTATTGGGTAACCTTTGTTACCCTGTACAAATTATTACTAACGATTATATCCTACTAATATCATCTCTTACATCTTGTTATATCTCTAATATTATATTGTTATATCTTATATTATTATTATATATCCAACTCTATTAATTTCTTCACTTATTATTATATATCCTATTAATATCTTGTCTTATTGTTATATATATCATATTAATATCTTCTCAGACAGTTCCCAGTTGCAAAATGTCTGCATGGGCATCCAATGTGCAGGAGCATTGTGGATGATACCGATCAGGTTCAGACATTTCCCAAGTTGTACCGATGGACCACAGACAGAGAAATTCAAAACAGAACCTTCAACTACCGACATAATGTCCATGGTTCGACCACAACGGAACAAACCACCTATTCTACTACACAAGAACTCCTACTACTTCTTTCTACAAAAGCCTGGGGAAAAAAACAAGTTTCGAAGTTTCCTAAAGCCGCGTTTACACCGGAGTTGTCAACATGTTGCCAACAAGTTGCATCAACTTGTTGGCAGTTTTAAGAAAATGTTGACAACTTTTGGATGTTGACAACAAAAATATCGTTTCCCGTCGGTTGTCGGTAAAGATCAAAGAAAGTTGGCAACAAAATGTTGTCAACATGTTGGCGGACGCTAAAAGACATGCATCTTGTTGGCAACAAGTTGACAACTTTCCCCACTCTGCCTTCGCCCGCCGAACAGCGCGTCATCACTCCAGTTGTAGTCAGGCCAAACCCATTTTAACGTGTGTTTGTGTCAGGTTCAGTTGAAAGTTTACAATGGAAAGTGAAGGTGTCGAATGGTCGCGTGCAAAAATATCTGCACTAATCGAAATGTATAGGGAAAGAGAGGTTCTTTGGAACCCGAAAATTTCTTTGTACAAAAACAAAAATTTTAAAAACTATGCTTGGAGTGAAATTGCAGTTGAACTGCAAATGGACAAAGTAGACGTACAGAGCAAAATCAGGAGCGTGATCACCCAGTTTCAGCGGGAAACTAAAAAGGGAAGAGTGGCGCTGGTGCTTCCCAAACAGTAAAATGGTGGGCTTTTGATCTACTTATGTTTTTAAATGACAAAACTACTCCTAGAACCATCCCGGAGGCTGGAGTTAGTGCTTCTGAGACACGCAATATGGAGGTAAATAGAATTGCAATAATTTTTTTATCTTTGTATATTTTATAATTAACTTGAGGTATATAACGAGTTTGAAATATTTAGCCTATTTTGCCACATTTCAAAGTACATTAATTTAATATTCAATATTTAACCATTAAGTACCGGTACTACAACTTTATTTTGTCACACAACTACAACACGTCTCTCATACTCAAATTATCTCTCGTGATCAAATAATTATTGGCACGAATTATTTTGTTGCCAACAGAACAATAGAACACATGTGCAATAATCTAAAGGTAGAAACACACTGCCGTCGTGATGTCATCTCAGTTCAGTTAAACTATTTTGCACTGATTCCAAATTCATAAACACTAGGCATATATGATAAAATTTTGTATTAATATATATTATTATATCAACAGAAAGATACAAAATATTATAATTCAATATTTCATATTGGCAAACCAAAAGGTTTAGAAGATGCTACTATTATAAAATAGTCATATGTTTCAAATAGTCATATGTTTTGATATAATTATGTAATAGTTTGATGTTATGAAATTATAAAATAGTCAAGTGTTGTAAAATGTAGATATGATTTTATAAAACTGTAAGCCTATTTGTTAAAATTTCGTATCTAAATATTTATTTCATATTAATAAGGCAAGGACTTTCAAAGAAATGATCGTGAAGTTGATCACAGTGAGGATGCTTGACAGCAGTGTAATTTTAACATGATAAAAAATCACACTAAATATGAACAATTTTATTAATCATAGAAATAATTTTGTGACAGTGTTACACCCCATAAATTAATTGTTTCTACAACATACGTAACAATTTCACTTGCACAACTGTCAACATCACCATCACCTCAATTATATTTTTTGTCCGTCAGTCGATAAAGTGGATGATATTAAATATTTAGTGATTACTTTAGGCAGCAAGATTCATTTTATTAAACGTTTTAGTTGTGAGATTCTATGTTCAAGTTTTATTCTATCAAGTATATCTTCTTTCAAGTCAAGGTTAATAGTATTTATATATAGACAAATTACCTTTAAATTGCTGTAACTTGGGAATTATTTGAGTGCTTTTTACAGCAACGATTTAAATATGAGAATATTATGTTCAAAATGCTATAGACCTATTGTATGGGCCCTATATATAAAATTTATATAAACATAAGTTACCCAGAAGATGATATAGTACCGGAACCTAAAAATTCCAGTTTCTTACAGAAAACCCAAATCAATTTATTTTTAAAGCTGTATTAAAGGTTGATCTTGAAAACTAATGGAATTATAGAAATGATGGTTCACAAATGAAAATATTTCGTTCCCTACGCATGAGGGTTTGAATGCGAAACACATATAGCAGGGATTTAATATAATATATAAAAGAAGAAGACAGCACTGTTTCATAATTACTTCATAATCAACCTAGCCAAAACTTTGATAATATGATAACCTTAAAATGTTCAGGGTACCTTCTTACAACTTTGTAGAAGTGCACTAAGAAAAGATTTTGCGAAATATTTATTTCAAGGGTTGAAAATATAATAAATTATATTACTTTTTAATAAAATTGTGTAATTAAATTACACAAAAAAAAATTTAAAAAATCTGGTAATAGAACTTCCCGCTTAGTTTGAATTTTAAACGCTTAGAAATGAGTTTATTTGTTAAAATACCAAAAAACGAAAATTTGTGAATTTTTAAACAACGATAACTTTTGAATGCGTCGATCGATTTTCATTTAAAAAAAAGCATTCTACGCAGTTTTTAAAGCACAAAAAGAAAATGTACAGGTTTATATTGATTGGTTGAGAAATCTGGAAGATATGTTAAAAAAATACCAAAAAATACCAAAAAACGAAAATTTGTGAATTTTTAAACAACGATAACTTTTGAATGCGTCGTTCGATTTTCATTTTTAAAAAAGCATTCTACGCAGTTTTTAAAGCACAAAAAGAAAATGTACAGGTTTATATTGATTGGTTGAGAAATCTGGAAGATATGTTAAAAAAATACCAAAAAACAAAAATTTGTGAATTTTTAAACAACGATAACTTTTGAATGCGTCGTCCGATTTTCATTTTCAAAAAAGCAGTCGACGCAGTTTTTTAAGCACAAAAAATGTATACATGGTTTTATTATGATTTTTTCGCACGATTTAAAGTTATTTTTAAAAAACATAAAAATTCCAAAAAAAAATTAGGTTATTTTTTTAAATTTCTTCGGATTGGCTCGATGGATTAACTCTCAAATCTAATCAGATCTAAGTTTTGATACACCCTTTCGAATGACATGTCGTAGAATTCAATCGGTTGATTCGTTTTTGAGAAACTGTACGACAAAAATGTATTTACACACATACATCCACACACACACACACACGGTCGGACACCTCGGCGGGAATAGTCAGAATGGCTTCCTGGGACCTCAAAACGTGAGATTTAATGAAAACTCGATTTTCGAAAATCGGACCGAAATCAATAACTTCCCTTTATTGGTAGGGGAAATCAATAACTTCCCTTTAGTTAAACAATAATAAAATTGTGTAGTTATTTCTGTTTACATAGTACAGTAGTTATAAATTCATTTTTCCAAAAAATACGAAAAATTGCTACTTTTACACCCTTTGTAACTCTGGAACAGTTCACTTCAGCAAGATTATGCACAGGACCATTTTTGTTCGCAATTTAATGTAGATTATTTTTGTATATGACTTTTTTGCACTAAACAGAATAGTTTTCGAAATATTTAAGAAAAACTGATGAAAACTACTAATTACCCCCTCCCCCCCCCAACCCGACGCTCAAAATGATGTAACTTTTTACCAAACAATATGTGGACTGTATAGAACAATTTCATCAATTTGGAGTTGGAGGGAAATTTTTACTCTGGATGTTGAGGTTAGGCCGTTTTTTGGACTAATTGCACTCAAATACAGTCTAAAAACTTATCATTACAGGATAATATTTTACTCACCTATATTTAAAAGAGATGATGTTAAAATAAAAATATCATTTTCGAGAACTTTGATATTCCATTACTTTGCAATTTGCAAGATACTTACGAAATAAGATACTTTAATTGTTTGTCTTTTAATAAAGCTTTTCAATTGTGTAATACATGACCTACTTACCCCCCAAATCATAGAGGATCAGATAATATGTCAAAAAATATGTCCTGTTCTGCAAACACAAGACATAATATACAAAGTTTTGTTCTTATTTTCAGTAACAAAAATAATGAAAGATGTGGCTGTATAATTTGGAAACTATAAGTAAATTGGAATTTGGAATAAGTAAAACATTTGGAAACTAACCAACCATCACCTACTCCAGTATAGACCTTGTTTAACCGTGTTTGAGCAAATAAACATTTTTTTTTATCAATCATTTTAGCTGTTTGATTCTGTATTCAAGTAAATTTTGTTTGTTTTATATGAAGAGATGTTTTGGATCAGTATTTTTGGAACCATACCATGCATTGTAGAGTTATCTAGGAGACAGTTTTGTGCTGATACTTAGTTATCATTGAAAACCAGATTTTTTAGTGATTTAAGTTTAGTTGGTTACCTAAATTCCCCAATAGTTTAGGTTTAGTTGGCTAAATTTATTGTTTATTTAGACTACTAGTGTTTTCAAATAAGAACTAATTAATTATTTCCTGTTTGATACCACTTGCACTGTTATTGAAAAGAAAGCCAGAAATTTGTAAACAAGCTATATAGCCTACTGTGATAAAACTCACACTGTGTTCACATTAGATTGCTGTGACAAAAGATACCTGGCAGCATCAAGTTGGCCAAAGTCTACCGCATAATGTAAAGCACTACAACCGTTAATGTCCCGATGCTCCAAAAGACTTTTCTGAAAACATTACAGAATCTTGTCATCATTCTAACAGAAATTATTGTACCATTATTAGAATTAGAAACATACTGACAGGATTGGCGTACCATACAGTTCTATACATTCGGTTGTTAATTTTTTTCAACAATACGTTTTTCTGTATCCAAATGAATAGAATAGAAATAGAATGAAATCGAAATAAGATTAATATGAAATAAACATGGCCACCCGAAGAAGTATTGAACCCTTTACTTTCACTCTATATTTCCTTTCTAACGCCTCCATTGGCCTTCTCTGAACCTCAACCTTCCATATTCCCAACCCTCAACAAAGGCAATAATAAATGTGTGGATGTATTGTTTTAGTTTGTTTAATTAAGAATTGAAGTCGAATAATAATTCAAATTTCTTTCTCATTGCACTTAGAATCACTAGTTGTATACAAAGTGTCTGGTGATAAATTACTTGGTACTTATGACATCATAGTGCATGTTTCATTTGGTTTACTAACATGTTTCTGGAATAATCAATATTTTCAGACATCTTTGAAAAATCGGTACTTGTACAAGAACTACTTAACTTTCTTGACTGCGCTCGCATGTTTTGTTAAGTTTAACACCATTTTCAGAATCTACATAAAATTTCCAACAATAATGACTTAAAATAATTAAGGTGCAGTGTTAAATATATACAATTATCGCTAAAAGTTAAAGTTTGTAATCACTGTACAAAAATTAAAAAGGTTTAATTCTCTCTTATGGCAGGTCTATAGTTTAAAAGGTGTCAAATGTAATTAAAAACTTTCCTGGTAAATAAGTTTTCAAAAAATGTAATGCAACCTTATGTTTTGTCCCGCTTTTAAAAAAAAGTAGGCCTTCTTACAGCCTGAATACGAAATATTTCGAACACGCAGCTGAACCGTTGACGTGAGTTGAGTAAATTTCCAAAATTAAGTTTATATTTCTGGATTGCAACTATTTGGGAAGTTGGTCTCCTCACGAAGGTGCTGAATAGCTGTCTGAGTGTACGAGATATATTTAAAGAATTTGTTTGCACCTCAGTCTCTAGCCACGGGTCACGCAGTGCATCGTTTTGCTCGCAGCGGACAACTCGCTTCGTCGGCCTCGGATGAGAAGCAACTTTTATGGTATTTCACGTTTTGGAAGCACCAGAAAGGCTATAAGGTTGTATAAAAAAGCGAAATAATATCCTAAATTTATTTTTTTAGATAAAACCCGAAAAAAGTTTTACTATATTACGAAAAATCTAAAAAAATAGTACTTTCTGTCAAAACCATGCTTTCTGTTGTTGGATTTGTTTGGCTAACGAACCCGTCCAAACAACTTGAACAACCATCTTGTGTACCAAATTTGGACCAAACAGGCTTAAAATGAGGTCGTTAGAGTGTGAGCACACATATAAATATATATATATATATTATTTTTAATTACACCCCAAAAAGTATTCTTGGGACCGTGATTGCTGCTCGTTGACCACCCCTGACCTTATGTCTTAACATAATTAAGAGTCACTGCAATAACTCATCTTTCGTACGGAAATTCACTAAAAACATGGTGGGCTCAAATAAATTGTGTAACAGGAACACAATATTTACACAAACAACTCATTACATAATTAATATTTGTTTGGTAATGTTTACAACAACATCGCAACATCCGTCCACAAACATAAGGTAAGATAAATGTGGGTCAGCAACTATTAGGTAGTGAAGTAATAACCATGTCAATTTCAAATCAAGGAATAAAAAGGAAAACTTCAGTTGCGTTTGATTTCGAACACATTTTTAAATTTTGTTTTAGTTTAGTATTTTATAAATACAACCAAACAAGGCAAATAAAAAAAAAACTGTTTTGAATTATTGAAGATGTGTTTTCAAGCGTCCTACATATATTTATCAATAGGAATAAAATTCGGTTTCATTTTGGAAGATAGTAGTTTATAATAATATTTATCAGAATCTAATTCTAGTGTGTAAACAATTAAAAAAAATTCTGATAATCTATATCTATCTATCTATCGCATATATTATTTCTCAAGACTATTTTTTTGTCGGTACGCCATAACTTCCTTAATACATCATCAAATTACATGAATGAGGCATTATTTTAAAGCTTTCCTTAACCACTACAGGGGAAAAATAGACAAACAGCTTAAAATTCATGTTTTAATAACAAAAATTTATTTAAAAAACTTTTATATTATACTCTGTATGTTCCTAATGAAAGGCGCCATCTACTAACCATCTGTTTAACTAGCATGACAGCTGTTAGTTAGATTTTTTACACTGTAAGATTGTATAGGGAAACTGTTATTTATAAACCAATGTAAATAAATAAACTTAATTAACTGAATTAAATCAACGTGTTAAATCAGGTAAATGTAGGCCTACTCTGAACTTGCGAAATATTCGCACGGGTCAGCTAGTAATATATAAAATAAACGGTATCAGTTAACTGACACAAACTTTCTCCCAACTTACTGTAGTCAAAATAATATTGTTTTCAATCATTTTATTTATTACTTTTTAGAACAAAACAAAAAAATAATATCTACCTACGTCAATCGTATAAAAAAATTATTGTCCTAGACGGGATTCGATCGCGCGACCTTTGAATTACTGGCCGTGATCGCTACCATGGTGCTACCCCGTGCGGCCGCCGCCGCGATGCTAGATTGACAACATAAACACTTGTTTATTTTTAAACATTTCCCCATAATTATAAAACGCCGAAGTTTTGATAAAAGCGGGTGGTGTCATTTTGTTTGGCATCTTAAGCACTATAAATACTGAAAATTTGATCAAAATCGTTAGAGCCGTTTTTGAGAAATTTGCATTTTTGTCGTTTTTTATGGGTTTTTAGGGGTAAATTACCCTTGAAAATTAAAAATTCAAAAAAATGAAAAAAACGCCTGGAGATATTAGGGTTTAGTACCTACATACCAAATTTCATGAAAATCGGACCAATAGTGTCCTCTCTGGTCGTGTATACATACTGACAGACAGACACCACTCTAAAAACACTTTTTTGGGTTCAGGGAGCACCAAAACAAAAAATTCCACTAAAAATATTTTTGGGTTCAGGGAGCACCAACACAGATAATTGCACTAAACCATTTTTTGGGGTTCTGGGAGCACCAAAACAGATAATTCAACTGAAAATTCAAATTCGAACATTTTTACGAAAACAATATACTTTCTCCATATACTACGTATAGGGTGGAGAAAGTAAAAAATGAATTGCTGTTCGTTAGTCTCGCTAAAACTCGATAACGGCTAAACCGATTTGGCTATTTTTGGTCTTAAAATGTTTGTAGTAGTTCTTAGAAGGTTTATACGTAAAGAAAAGTTTGAAAAGTTTCCCGAAAAAGTTTCAAATTTGGAAGAAACTGAACAGCATTTATTGTATGAACTCAAAACCATAGCTCACAAAAACAGCTGTTCGTATAAAAAGCTTATGTTTGTTTAGATGTATTACCATAGCAACATTACTTAGCAAATTTATAATCACTTTAATACTCTTCAAAACCAACAGCTTTTTAAGGTTAGATTGAAAAACTATAAACAAACACAAATAAAAATGCTTACAGAATTATAATTCAACCCAAACATTGGTTATTAAATATCTATATAGGCCTACTTAGAGATATGCTGCTTAAAATATTGTTTATATAAATTATATCATATAACTATGAATTTTTTAATACTTTTCAAAACATATTTTCGCTATCAATAATAATAATAACAAACAAATTATTTGACACCATGCATAACCATAAACATACACGAGTTTAAACATATTTTATTGAAACTAAACAAACCATCTGAATTAAACTAAATGCCATTAAAATATCACATTCATAGCTTTATTTTGATATATACTGTCTATTGTATATTTAATTACTAAACAATATATATCTTATACTAATTAGGCCTATACATTTAAAATTACAAACTCTATTTGAACCAGTTTGTTACATCCTAAATTAACGCGGATGTTACAAAGTGATTCAAATATCTTTTCTACGACCCCCAGCTAATTTAAACCCTCGCTAAGAAAGGGTTAAAAGAAATTCCAAATTTTAGGGTGGTTTGGGGAGGGGGGGTCAAAGTTACTAAAAATCCCTATAAGAACGAATTGGAATGAAATTTGGTACGTAGCTTCCTCTAAGGCCGTAGGTGCTCGCAACATTGTCAATGAAATTAAGTGAAAGTCAAACTTAGTAAAAACTATAAATTAAAACGATATATTTAAAGCTTTTTCATGTTAGTAGTTTACAGGAATACAATTTTCAGTGCTTTCCTAAATAGCGTAGACTTTTTTTCATGACCACAGTAGGATACGCACAGGCATTCAACGAACACTTAAAAAGAATTACAATTACGTCAAAAAGACTGAAAACACCAACAACCACGGGCAACGCCGTATGGGTCAGCTAGTTTTAAATAAAAACATTTCTAAACTATGTTCTTGAATGAGTACATTGTACAGTCGAAACGTATACTAATCTTGTACTTTTTTCTTTATAAATAAATTAAATATTTCAGTCAAATGTTGAGTTTAATTTCATTACTGTAATTACAGTGTGTTTGATTAAATTTTTACTTTAAAAATGTGTAAATTGTTTGCAATATCCCCTGAAAAAGAAAATCAAAATGTTGGTCTTACAGATCAGTGGTTGAGTTAACTTTCCTATAAAACGTGTTAAACAACTTCTTGGTTGATAGAATACAACTTAAACCCAGAATCTCACAACTAATATGTTTATTAATCAAACACGTTTCAACAACAATGCCGTCATCTTTAGTGATGCACAAGCTGCAATAATCAAACTATAACTAAACTGTTTTTCACACTCCATATTTTTACAAAACTAAATGGGAGCGTAGCTTTAACCTATGTCACAATAGTAAGGCGTTAACAAACTGCCTAGCGTTATTCTCACTAGAATAATAATAACTCTATATATTAATATCCATCTTTACATTAATAAAGAATTTGTGTAGGATCTAATTTATTATTTACAATAATTATGTTACGGCATTTATTAACATAAAAAGTTTTCCCCAACTGTTGTGTTTGCTTTTGTTACATTTTTCAACAATGTAGAGTTTTCTATTTTAAAATGGTGTCAAGTATATATCTTCTCACAGATCGAGCTTAATATGTATTTATTTATTTACTACAATACAGCACATACAGGACAAATATCGAATGCCAGATGACATGTCAATGCAATACAAAATATTACAACACACAAAACTTCAATAACAAACATAATAGTAGTTTACGCAACGATTGTATTATGAAGGCCTTTAAGCCACGAGTGAGATGTAAGTTGGAACACGAGCGAAGCGAGTGTTCTAAATATCTCACGAGTGGCTTAAAGGCTGAATACAATCGTTGCGTACACTACTTTATCTACGACCAAAAATATACAGGCTATTTGATGTTTGATGTTGATTGTAGATTTAATCATTGAATAATTAGACCAAAGCAAACTAGGTTTCTTATCTTGGGCCAATTTCTCAAAATACGCAATGAAAACATTCTCGGAAAACGAACTAACACCATTTCTAGTTTTCCACTCCATAAACTGGTTATAAACCTTTTCATAACGAAATTTAGATTTTTCTGGCAACAAATTGTTCAGAGCCGAATTTGCTTTTGTATTAATTTCCTCTGGAGTTAAACAAAATGCATCACTATCACTCATGTTTGCGGAATGCGTCAACTCACGTTTGAGGTTAGTTACAATAACACACTAACATCCGGAACGTATGGGTACAATCAGCTGATGTACGAATAGCGTTATTTTTATTACAACTCTACTTCCGTCAAATGACGAGCTCTCATTGGTCTAGAGCCTATTATGTAAAGTGACTCCTGTTAGGTAATGATATCATTACCTAATCGGGTTGGCTTTTGGTTTGTAATGTACATCTTTCTGATGTTACTTGTAATAGCGTTATTGGTGTTTATTGCAATGGTCGTAGATAAAACATTTAACACTAATATACTAAAGTTTAACCCACCGTTAGTCGGGCCTCAAATTGTTACACCATTAGTCGGGTGTAGAGATTATTTCTCACACCCAACAACTTTTTTATTTTATTTAATTTTTCAACCTAACACGTTTCAAACAACTAAAATTAAATTCTAAAAAGATACTAGATATTATTAAGCCACTATTACAAGCAATAAATATTATTTTATATGGCCTAATGCTTCAGAAATAATTACGTTTTTGAATTTGTAATTCTTTTTACGGCTTTCAGGATCAAATTCTTTTCCCAGATGCATCAAAAAATTTCTTCTTGTCATATTGATGTTAGCTTTAGCTTTAAAAATGATATAGGCATTGATTGCTAGAACATTCAACACTCCATTGAAAACGATCATAGGCCATATCCAAGTGATAGTTGACACACAATATTCTGTTTTCAGTCGGTCAATGACATCTACTCCGCCTTTTTTTGCATTATAATATGTTATTATTTCAGGCTTTAGAGCATCTCCACTACTTTCATCAATTTTATTATCGTCATGGAGCGTAGAAAGTAACAAAACAAGTTTTTCCTCTTTTTTATCAGGAATGTAAGAAACTATAGAACAATAATTTGGAGGTCTTGAGAAGGCAAACATTGATGAACAGTTAGACCTTTCTGAAACACGGAGAAGGCTTTCTGGAATTTCTTTTTTGTCTTTATGGAGTGTTCCCACCACCTTTAGTCTGTGGTTGACATAAAGATCATTTGAACTGGGATAGAAGTAAAAAAGTTGTCCATTCTCACATTAATCCCAGTATCATCAATCACTTCAAACGCCCAGTGCAACGCTTTACTACACTTGATGCATAATTTTATAAATAAAAAGTGCTATCTCTAGGCTGTTTCCCAGGTAAATTTCCATGAATGTTGTGTAGAATGTTGATGAGCCTACGCTAGCGTAGATTTTTATTCCATACCTACAAGGTTTGCTTTTCATGTACACACGCAATTTACAATGCCCACTAAGGGGTTTCATCATCTCATCTACTGATACATTTTTGCCAACACTGTAACTTTCACCACATCTTTTTACAAATCCATCAAACATATCATGAATAGGGGCTAAATTATCAACTTCGTCAAATTCAGCGCCTGTAACAACAAACTAAATCTTCGCTGTGACATGGTATGTTAGTTGGGTGTAGAGGAACAATTTGAGGAATAGGTGGCATATATTGAAAAAAAAATACATTATTGTCAACGACCATTGAAGAAGTATTAATTATCAGGCATTGCCATGCTTCTATCAGTGTAATCATCACCTAGTTTTTTGTTTGTTTTTAAAAGCGGTGTTTCCATGTCTGAGCAGGAGATTTCAGAATTCTGGTCATCATCATCGTGTTCACTGGATGTATCAGAGACTTCAGAATCGTTGTACGCCTCGTCCAACCAGTGGCGCACTCAGAAAATAATTATGGGGGGGGCTGACCGGGGGTCCTTGGGCCAACCAACGGAAAACTTTTTAAGAATATCTTAGGAAAACCGCTATTTTAAGGAATTACTTTAAGTTTATTTTAGCTATTTGAATGCAAGTTTTGAGTAGGTACTATAGGAATGAATGATAAAACCCAGCAGATTAAATAAGATTTTAGGTTTTATTTTGACAAAATCTTTTATATCAGCTGTCTTACAAAACAAAATTGAGTCTTCTTTGGGTCTTCGTCAAATAGAAACCTTTTTCTTATTTTTAGCTATAGTATCAGTTTCCGAGAGATTGCCGTGCATTTTAGATACACCCTTTATATATAATATATTTATTATTAATTATTATTATTATTTATCATCATCATTACTGCTAATATTTATTAATTATCACTATTAAATAGGTTACCGGTTAAGGTAGCAAAATGACGTAAGGTAATCTGGAAATCATAAAAACAACGAGAAAGGACGCGACGTTGATGTAGGGGGAGAGGGGCTGAAAGACATGGATACAACGCATGTTTTTATGTTTGGTGATCTCTATTCTTTATGTTAAGTATTCATAAGAAAGAAAATACTTGTAACTAGAAACAAGTTACCCTAGTTAGTTTTTAACGTTTGGTGATCTTTATTTTTTTTAATGGACATTGATTGGTGACTAATTTGCTTTAGTATAACCTCCCCTATAGTTTATATTTGCACTAGTCTGAAATAGTCATGTAAATTAAATCAAACTTATTAAAGCTTAGCTTACATAAGTAATTCTTATATAAAACATATTTAAATTATATTTTTGTTTTGCACAACATTCATTATTGTATGTAGGCCCATAGTTAGTTTGTCCTGTATACAAATGTATTACAGGAGTTTTCCTTTGCGGAGTTTGGAATATATGAAATACGTTTTATTTATTTTTTAGTGCATTTCTTAGGAATAGGAATGCAGCAATGCAGCCATTTATTTCGTAGTTGTAGTGAAATGTAACTCCCGCAAACCAGTATTCAGTATGCGATGTGTCCACTATTGGCGCATTTAAAAACAGAATGTAATTTTTTCTTGAGGGGGGGGCTACAGCCCCTTTAGCCCCCCCCGTGAGTGCGCGCCTGCGTCCAACCAACACAACAACTGAGATTCTTGTTCTTTTTCCACTTGAACAATACACTTTCTAATAAAACACTATACACTATAAAATACTATACCTATAAAATACTATAAACTATAAAATACTATACACTATAAAATACTCTACACTATAAAATACTACTGAAATAACAAAAATATTTAAAAAAATAGACACGTGGATAGTCGGGAGTTGAGAAAAATTCTCATAACGAGGGCAACACAACTAGTCGGGTGTAGAACATTTTTCTCACTGACATGACCGCGCTTACATCAAACCACTACCCCAGGCAAACGGCCAGTGGTATACGTTTGTTTCTGCTATAACAGCACTCCTAATGTCCTGGTTGAGGAACTCCTAGAATGGTTTCAACCCAATGCTGCTAGATTGCATCTGGGGATCAAAAAACTGAAAATGTGAGAATTTTTCTCAAGTCCCGACTAACAGCAGGTTAAAACTACATACTAAACATTTTTTTTTTTAAACAGAAACCAGACCTCCAAAAATGCCACAGGCAATTAATAAAAACAGTTTTCCAACAGATATGTTGTTAACACCTTTTTAAATTTATTTAATTTAAAATATGCTTGAAATGACTGAGGATTTTATTGTATATTTCAATACATCTATAGTTTGGAGCTTTCTCAAACATTGTGGTCTTATGTAAAAGATAATAAATTGAACAAATATTTACATCTTGTCGAGTGTTCATGTTCAGTTTTATATTTTACAAATTTAGAATTGTTTGCTTTAACAAAACACAATACATTCAATATAATATGTACATATACAGGGTAGGTGCAGTATTCCATGCTTTTTAAAATGTGGTTTACAAGAGTCATATCATTTTAAAAGATTAAGTATTTGTAACCTTTTGGTTGACAGACCAGCAAGTTGGATAAGAGTGATTTTTCTGTATTATGCCTAAATTATACTGAACAGAAGAAAACTAACAATGACGGAGTTAACCTATGTTGGGTCAATAAGACATTCCTCATAAAAAATGAAGGAATAAATACCTCAAAAACTAACATCAATATGTCGATGTTTCCTGTGGTTGCTGCAAACATCATTGCTGTTTGTCCTTTATGATTCATTGATGTTATTGAGGCACCTGCATAGACTAATAGATTGACAATTGATAAATTTCCATTGTAACAGGCGTACATCAAGGGAGTCCAACTTTCATAATTTTTACTGTCTATGTCTATACTTAGGCTGAAACATAAAATACTGAATGAATTAAATGAATGAAAATATTGCCCTTATATTATAATAAAAATACAGATTAAAAATATAATCAATTCAACACATTATATTGAAAATATTTTGGGAATGTCCCACAGACAGACAAGGGTGGTACTACCTTAAAAACATACATTCTCTTCTAAAAATGTTTAACAAAATACCAACAGAAAAACAAAAAGATGAAATAATATTTCCATCATCGCCAGGGATCGCTATGAGAGGGGAGGGGGTGCATGTGATTTTGATATCTAGTACCAGGAGACCGAGCTAAAGCTCGATTATAAGCAGGGCCTAGTTCGCTCACGTCAATAACTATTATTGCAAATTTCCGTGAACATCGTTTAGGTTAGGCCTATAACATTAAACAACTAAATAAAGGGTATGTTTATTTAGCAGAAGTATTCGTTGCCATGGTAACTATAAATAGATATTAGGCTTACCTCTAATAAAATACAGTTTAAAAGAAAACAGATGATTATTGTAATGGCATTGAAAACATTTGCATCAGCTGTGCTTCGTTTAAAAGAAAACAGATGATTATTGTAATGACATTGAAAACATTTGCATCAGCTGTGCTTTGTATTGTTTAAAATGGACAAATTTCACTTTTTAATTTAATAAAAAGATGTAGAAAACGAATTTTCCCAGACTGGTGACCATTTCCAATCGATTTCTCATGGCCAAAAGCCCCATATAAAATCAAAAAATCAAAAATCCTTAGACGGAGATTCCAGATCCATTTAGCAGACAGACAATTATCTCTCGCTTTAGAAGATAAGATACACAATTAATTTGCTAGGGGTTATTTTGTGAGTAGAACTCCTCCTAGAGTTTTTAACCGATTTTGATGTTTTTGGTGTCATTTTACAGAGCCCACTCTGAAGTTGTGCTTCCCTTAAAATGAGCTCAATGTATGTTAAGGGCTTCACCCCAGTGACCCTCAAAGTTGCCATGTTAATCTTATGGAAGGTCAATCTTAAGGAAGAAGAAGAAAGATTTCTTTTGATTTTATCAGAGGCACAAAAAACAGCTGTTCGTATGAAAAGCTTAAAACAGCTGATTTTGATCAACAACTGATTTGGATCAAAAACTGAATATAATTTTAGGTTAGGTAAATCATGTCCACTAGTTGTTATTAAATTGCATGCAAAAAACTCAAAAACTCCAACTTTGGGTTTGGGTTTCGAAAGTTTTTGTTGCTAATTACCAGCATTCACAAATAACAAGCAAGTTATAATTTCCAATCCAAAAATGATGGGCAAATCTAAATATTTCTGTACCAAATAAATGCACAACTTCTTTTAAATGTTGTTCTGGGAAAATTTATTTCCAACCCTTGTTATTCTGGCAACACTGACTGTCATTGACTCACCCAAACCAGTGTTGCCAGATTGGGGGATTCCCCCAAAATGGGGAAGTATTGGGAAAGAGAAAATGTGGGGAAAAGTATGGGGAATTTTTTTTCAATACTGTGACGGACATTTTTAAATTCTTGTACAAAATTTAAAACTCTTAAAGGACTCAATATAGATTATACAGTGTTAAAAAGCCTACTTAGAGAAAAAAAATTAAAAGTAGAGAAAAACCCTACTTGTGTCCACTTTTCAAAAAAAATCTGAGGGTAAGGCTCCAAGGGCCCATCTTCACTGGGATTTATTCCCCACACCAAAACCCAAATTCCCCTTCTGTGGGTTGGAAGCCCCACCACAGAGGTTGGGAAATATGGTCCAAATTTTTGGGAATTTTTTGATTTGCAACCCTCCCCCCCCATAATTTTTTGTTGCAACGTCCCTGATCATTGCCTTATAAAAACGGGAATATTTTTAGAATAATAATTATTGTAATTTATACAATTTTAAATTAGTAAAATACATGTTTTTAAAAAGATGAGATAACTATATAAGAGTGTACAATTTTCTAACTGTATAATTTAATTTATTTCAAGTTTATTTTGTTTTAGAAATCTTCCAGTTAAGTGTTTACTTTTTTTTTACAGAACAGAGGTAATGAATATTGGGGGCATCTTGCTATTTGTAATGAATGTTAAATTTTAAACCTAATAGCTAAATCAAATTTTTAAAAGTTCATCATTGAATCATATTTAGGTGAGTGAGGCGTCAATTTGAAATTTGTAGATTTCTCTATATATTCCGTTTCTTACTTTGAAAGCTTTAAATATTGACACCAGTATCTCTGAAAATAATGCCTGAAGAAATGTTACAAAATATAAGAGCAAATAGTCTAAATAAAAGTTTTAAATTTTAAGGAAATATGACTATTCTACGCAGTATAGCATTTTCCAGGCACTTTAAGCAAGTGACCATGGCACGTGGTACAACATTTTTGAGGACATTTCATTTGTTTGCAGCAAAGAAACAAAATGGATGCCCTTTTCAAGAGCAGCAATAATCTTGCCTTTCTACTAGCACAACAACAAAGAATAAATTAAGGAGTGTTTTCCGTTCTGGAAGAAAATTTCTGAGAAGGCCGAAGATAAATGCAAGAAACAATAGAGAGAAAAAATGTTGTCTCAACCCTTCTACGTGTCATCAAAGTCAGAAAACTTTATATTATTTTCCAATAATGACAAAATTCTTAGAATTATTTTGAGCACAGCCATAACTAACAACTGTAATGGTGAGCACTCGTTTTCAGCATTGAAGCGAATGAAAAACTACCTAAGCAACTCATTGGGTTGAAGCAAACTAAATGCAATTTAATGTGATGCCACTCAGTTCTTCAATTTTCATTAGCTCATAAAACATTTTCTAAAAAGAACTAGAGGCTAAAAATGATCTTCGTTTAAGGATTTTTAAGAACCTGAAAAAACTATAAATGTGGGTGTACCTACCGTACCTACTTTGTAATGAGTTTTTTTTAATCTTATCTTAAGAATGTAATTGATAATGTGAGAAAAGTTATTTTTTACGATAATATTAATAAATATTAATTAATAATACATAATTTTAGACTTTAATATTGGCAACTGACATAGCCTATACATTTTTATATTTTTGTTTTCAAGAAACAATTTTCAGTACAGTATGTAAAAAATTGTGTGTGTTGAACAGGTAAACTTATAATCATTCTCTGACCAATACAGTATCTTAGTGAAATTTTATCTTAGATTATTTCAAAGAATCAAAAAAAAATCCTACCTATTATAAATGTTTATTAAGCTTGAAATAATTTAGCCTAATAAACAATAGGGGACTGTTTTGAAGGTCAGTAAACAAAAAGTTTTACATTAAAATAGCCTTTAATCCAGATATTTTGAACAGATTTTAAAAGTACAAAGAGTAATCAATGAATTTTTAATGTGTAAATATCATGTTTTTCAATAATTTGATAACAAAACTTTTTGAAAGATAGTGTAATGCCTGGACAAAGATGTAACTAACTGGATTGCCTAATAATGCAATTTTTCTCTACACCCAAAAACACCAGTTTTAAGTTTAAAAGTAATTGCAAAAAGTCTAGTACAAAAGTGAATTGGTATTCTCAAAACATAAACCTTTTTATCAAACAAAATTAAATTAAAAATATTAATTTTATATCAAGCTCATAAAACAATTTGACCAAAAATATTTGAAGGTAATAGACCTATATTTCATCTGTACCTCCATTCCCCTTGAGTAAAACTTGATAGTATTTTTGTAAATTTATATGAACTAAAATGTAATTTAAATAGAGAAAGCGCCCTAGGTCTATTGGCGTTATATTATAATAACATGGAAGTGTTATTGGAAAGAGTTTTCATACCAAATGGGAACACGAAATTTGGATGTCATTACTATTTGTTTTTGTTTATATTCTTATTCTTCTATATTTATTTTGTATCTTCAATTTAATATAATAAAGTAGGATTACTCTCCAATTTCTCTGGAGTTCATAAACAATATAGGTAGCCTGTAATCTGAGCAAATGATAAACTGAATATATATTACAATATAAATAACACTACCGATCATTTAGTTTTAGACACGATTTAACTTAAAACAGAAGTATTAAAATTACCTTTTTAAAATTTCCTCGACAATTTCTGTATCACCCAATGATGCTGCAGTGTGTAAGTCTATTAAATCCATTTCTTTATAAATAACATATAACTAATAATACTTTTCTGATATATATTATTATTATTAATACAAGCTGTACATTTATTGTGCATTAAACTATTTTAAAATAAAGATTATACAGCTTGGCCAAGATATAAATAAACTACGTCCCTAGTACTAATAACATTAAAATAATCAGTTTGAGACATGCATTAAGGAACTTGTTTACATAGGTAGTAATTCAGAGTTTGTAGAAAAAACTATCTTGTACAAATAAAATAAAATTAGGCTACTAATAATGTATTCCGATAGAACAAAAAGGTCAAATATTGACAGAGCTGAAGTAATAATAGCAAACATGTTTGATCAAGCGGGACAAAAATTCAAAGTAAACGTAATTTGTTTAGTACATAATAGGGTATTATTTTATTGTCTGCGGTACCATAGACAATGACCCTCATATTTCCAACACCTAGCCTCAAACTTTCAAAAGGAACATGTGTAAGGGGATTTCACTAGACTTAATTGAAATATTTTAGTTAAAATATGGTGGTAATTTAAGATAGTAATTACTGTTAGACTGTCATATTATCAACAATTAACATTGAGTCAATATTATTTAAAAATAAAATAAGGCCTACATTTGATGCAATTTTTGCAATGTCCAATATATTCCATATAGTATCTACTCGCTAGAATCATAATCCTTCGTCTGACACAGGTCTGACAGACGACGCAAGTTCGCCAAAATTCGCCGTTAGCTATTTTAGAAGGCATGATCTATGAATTCGTCTATCACATTTTTAATCCTCCCTCCTTGTCACCTATCAGTGCACGCGGAAATCCGGCAACTCAACGCGGAATGATCTTCTATTTTGAAGTTTGTCTTGTTTTCATGCCGTAGTCTGCGAGACGAATGATTAAGATTGGGTTAACGCACTTTTACGTTGTTTTTAACATAACACAAAATGTATTTTTGACAATTTTACAACACTTCAAACTAAAACTGTTCAAGTTAATTAAAAATTTGGAAAACGATTGACCCATCTCTGTAACTTCCCGCTAAGTTTAATTACAAAAGTATGATGAAAGTTTGATAAACACTATTTTTTGAAATTTTGAACTGCCATAACTTTTGAATGAATCAACCGATTTTTATGCGATTTGCGGCAATCGGTGCAGTTTTTTAAGTCCATTGAAAGAATCAACAACAACAACAAAATTTTTCAGATGAAAAGTTTCGGAGAAATTGAGGAAAAACACTTTTTTATTTTTCTTTCGTTCACGATATCTCACGAATGAATCAACCGATTTTTATGCGATTTGCGGCAATCGATGCAGTGTTTCGAGTCCATTGAAAGAATTGACAACAAAAATTTTTCTGATGAAAAATTTCGGAGAAATTGAGAAAAAACACTTTTTTTTATTTTCTTTCCTTCACGACAGCTCACGAACGAATTAACCGATTTTGACCGGGCTGGTAGCGATCAACGTGGCTTTTCAAGGTTAAAAGCTGATTAGATTTTGGAATTGATCGGTAAAGCCGTTTAAAAGTTATTCCAAAAAAACCTGATTTGAAAAAAATTTATTTCTTAGTTTTTCGAAATTTCTCAGAACCTACCGGTCCGAATTAGTTGAAATTTTCAGGAAATCTAAGTTTGATGGAACTCTTTAGAACGCCGTTTGGTAGGATCCAATCGGTTAAGCCGTTCAAAAGTTATAAGCGGGTCACATATACTTACATACACACACACACACACACACACACCCACCCACACACATACATACAGACAGGGTGACACCCTCTCGGGAGTGGTCAGGGAAGATTCCTAGGACCTCAAAACGTCGAGATCTGATGAATACTCGATTTTCGAAAAACGGGGTGAAACCAATAACTTCCCGATTTTAGAAAATTTTCAATTTTCTTAGCGGGAAGTTAAAAAGAAGTAATTAAACAGTATCAGTTACCTGACACAAACTTTCTCCCAACTTACTGTAGTCAAAATAATATTGTTTTTAATCATTTTATTTTTTACTACTTTTTAGAACAAAAAAAAAATAATATTCTACCTACGTCAATCGTATAAAAAAATTATTGTCCCAGGCGGGATTCAATCGTGCGACCTTTGAATTACTGGCCGTGCTCGCTACCGTGGTGCTAACCCCCTGCGGCGGCCGCCGCGATGCTAGATTGACAACACAAACTTGTTTATTTTTAAACATTTCCCCATAATTATAAAACGCCGAAGTTTTGATAAAAGCGGGTGGTGTCATTTTGTTTGGTATCTTAAGCACTATAAATACTGAAAATTTGATCAAAATCGTTACAGCCGTTTTTGAGAAATTTGCATTTTTGTCGTTTTTATGGGTTTTTAGGGGTAAATTACCCTTAAAAATTAAAAATTCCAAAAAATGGAAAAAAAAACGCCTGGAGATATTAGGGTTTAGTACCTACATACCAAATTTCATTAAAATCGGACCAATAGTGTCCTCTCTGGTCGTGTATACATACAGACAGACTGACAGACAGACACCACTCTAAAAACACTTTTTTGGGTTCAGGGAGCACCAAAACAAAAAATTCCACTAAAAATATTTTTGGGTTCAGGGAGCACCAACACAGATAATTGCACTAAACAATTTTTTGGAGTTCTGGGAGCACCAAAACAGATAATTCAACTGAAAATTCAAATTCGAACAGTTTTACGAAAACAATACTTTCTCCATATACTATACGTATACAGTAGGGTGGAGAAAGCAAAAAACAAACATTAAAAAGCTCATTGTTGGTACAGTATAGTTTTTAGAGAAAATGGTGTAAAATACTCTTAAAAGTAAATTTAGGACTTAAAGGAAAAGTTCGGGACGAAAACCAATAATAAAACGTGTTTTAACATTTTAACATTGCTTTTTTGATGAGAAATAGACCCAAAATGGAGGGAGGCAGCCCCATTAAGTATACCTAAGTGTATTAAGTTAAGTAGGGCTGCATTATTTTAAAAACATTTCAGGTGCGCTCGATTTTTATGCTGTTTTTATTACTTTCTCACTATACTATAGTATAGAGAAAGTATAGTGATCGCAAAAAAAATCGATATTGAGATTTTTGTGGAAATATCCGTTTTGGGATTCCCTGAGTCCAAAAAAGTGGTTTTTACAAAATGTCTGTCTGTCTGTATGTATGTCTGTATGTATGTATGTCTGTATGTAGACAGAGCTAGAGAGAAAACTATTCGATCGATTTCAACCAAATTTGCACCAGACATGTCCAGTACGCCTGTATAGATGCACGAAAAAGGGTTTTGAACAATTTTGAAAAACAACCCCCTTTTTGGTCAAAAAACCCCCAAAAAATCAGTTATTATTTTTTTATAAAAAAACGGCTCTAACGATTTTGATAAAATTTGGCTTATTTGTAGCCTTTAATGTGCCCTACCATATACAAAAACCCGCATCTTTCTAAAAATTCTCTTTTAGCTAATAATAATAATAATAACTGATTTTTGGGGGTTTTTTGGCCATAAAGGGGGTTGTTTTTCAAAATTTTTCAAAACCTTTTTACGTGCATCTATAAAGACCTAAT
>JAGFPH010003618.1:33039-52362 GCA_018207615.1 Philaenus spumarius | reverse complement strand
ATTATATTCAGTTTTTGATCCAAATCAGTTGTTGATCAAAATCAGCTGTTGATCAAAATCAGCTGTTTTAAGCTTTTCATACGAACAGCTGTTTTTTGTACCCCTGATAAAATCAAAAGAAATCTTTCTTCTTCTTCCTTAAGATTGACCTTCCATAAGATTAACATTGAAACTTTGAGGGCCACTGGGGCGTATCCCTGAGGACCGATGTAAATTATAATGGGATTCTGCTCATCTACAGGACACTACCTTTCTAACGGTATGGGCGAATTTCTCCTACGATGCACACAAGCTGAGAAAAAAGGACGACAAGTTTTGTGCTTGCCTATTAATATATAGATGACGTTGAAACCGAGGGCTGGATTGGACACAAGGGGCCGGATGATAGAGCTGGTTTCGTATAGCTTCCACATTCACCCGATCTGATGCCATAGGATTTTTATCTTCGATATTCACTGTATTTTTTGGGGGAAAAGTTAGGACTATTTAGTCCTCTCTTTCGCCTAACCCCAATACAAAATTATGGGGGTTGGTATAGAAATTTTTTTTAAATTAAGATGCAAAATAACAAGTTTTCGGCTTCCCAAAAATAGTTTAAAATGATATAGGTATGTATAATTTTCCATTTCTAATTGTGATTCAGGCCTAATTTATAGTAGCAACCATGACTCATCCCTCGCTAAATCTTTCTGTGCGCTGACTAACCCCATAGGCTTGGAACAAACACGGCTTTTTTAGTTACTGTCGCCGCTCATAAAATTTAAAGTGTACACACAGGGCGGTAAAATTTCCGACCCCGTTTAAAAGCCTCATTGGGATTCTTTAAACTGAAGTGTGTTATGAAATATATTATTTCTTTTAATGTTTTATTGATATGAACAGAGAATAATTCTCACTTTATTGTTATTCCATCGCCGATTGAAAAGGAAGCAAAAAAAAATATACTTATTTGGGTTCATAAAATCAATAAATAAAAAAACATTTTGGAGCATTCTAGAAGATTTTCCTGATTTGAGGAACTAGAAGAAGCATTTTTCAATTATTTAAAAATGTCGGTTTCGTCATTTGACAAACAAAACCCGCGGCTGAAGGATAGTATTCTACGAAAAAAATACTAGAATAAGGAAAATTGGAGTGCATTTGGTCACGTTCGCCACTGTTTCGGATTAGACGTTGGAAAATCCGTCGATTGTAGTGGCAGTGAGCGGCTGCAGGTACCGTCAGCGGTAAGTAAACCGATCGTTTATTTTTCCGACCAATGTGTATGCTCTAATACTCTCCTTCGCGCCACTGTTGATATGATGGCACGGCAAATATACCGTGGCGGACGAAAGCTCTGTGTGTGTTTCAGGCCATACACTATACTGCATCGTATATCAAATAAAGTGTCAGTGCCCAATTAGACCAAAGATAATGTCAGCAATATGTTGATAGTTTATTGTAACTTGACATTTGCATAGGTGTTGAATTACGAAATATTTTTTACAATGGGGGGTTTATAACCTCCAAACCCCTCCTTCCCTGGTTACGCCTATGTACTAAACAAGGTTTTTGACGAACTGTTGAACTGAAGGTTTGGGTGAGTGATAAAAAATATTGTCAAAAGTGTTTTTAAACATCAAATGTGTAAATGTTTTTTTTCAAGTTGACAAAGTAAATAAGTAATAACTTATTCTAACCTAAGTACATCACTTGACTTCGGCTGAACAATTGCCAAAACTGCGTTAGTGTGAAAGAAAACTTGGAATGACTGACATAAAGGAAACTTTATTGTTTTTAAACACAATAAGTACTTGTAACGAATCCTACGAACAAAACGCTTACCTAGTGTATAAATAAAACTTAACATTTTCTTGAAGATCTATCGTCTGGTTCGGTGGTGTTCCTGTAATAATAGCGGGGACTAGGTCTCCGTTGTCAGTCGCCATCACTAGGAACGTTAATTTATCCATACCTGTAAGTTGTCCCATCAGTTTCTTAACTTGTAAACTTTCTGAAACAATTGTTTGGAAAACCATGAGACAGAGTAAATTGAATTTAGTGGCTACATGTTTCAGAACCATAGGTAATCATCAGGCCAGCTACACTAATGAACTATTGTTTACTTATCACATAAACAACATATTCATTAGTATGAAACTCGCACTCGTCAAAAACAAACTAAAATTGTTTGCAATACATGTTCTGGAAGACTGTTGCTCCAAATGTGTTTTAAACCGACATGCCGTTTCTATTTTAATATTGTGCTCAAAAGTTAAATTTGTTTACATTTCTGATAAGACTTTAAACATTTCTGTTGTAGGAAGAATATAAAGCAAATAAATATTTAGCTTGACTTCAAGTAAAATTTTTGTAGTTTAGCCACTGCACCACATATTGTACGAATTAACCTGCTTATTGTTATTGCAATCCCTTTGGACTAACAGAATTATGAATAGGAAGTAAACACAGATAAATATATTGCAGTCTTCAATTGGTACAAAAGCATCAAAAAATATAAAACAAAAGAGCCGTCATTAAAAAACAGGCATATGTTTCAACAGGATACAGATCAGCATTAAGGCTTGGTAGACCCAGCCACCATCTTGAATTTCAACTTCCATAAGGGCAATGTTAAACGCTTAACAAGATTACTGGAGTAATACAGATCAGAAAATTATTCTCAATATGTCATTTTACAGGTTCGGTCAATTCAAATGTGGATATTATTTAGTTTTTTTGTTTTTAAATAAATTTGTTCTTTGACTTAACTGAAAATCAAAGTTAATAAAACATGTGCATTGTCACATATACTCATTTCAGTACGTTTCCATTCAAGGTTATGTCTACAATACTCTAGTTTCCGCTTTATGAAGCTGTTCTTTATTTACTAGCGGAAGAATGCAAAGCACACAAACTCAATGCTAGTAGTGTATATCTGCCATTTGGAGAACTGCGGTCAACTCAAAAATACTTGTTCACTACTGCCAAACCAGTTTCTAAAGTATAAACTACCTAAAGAGAAACTTTCTGTTTCTTTCAATACCACTAAATAATTATCCTCATTTTTTAATAAGCCAATAAAAAACACAAACAAAGACAAAAACAATAAGACTGTCATATACAAAATCACTTGTAGCAAGTGTCCTAATTTTTATTGTAGACCACCCGCTCTTTCAAGAAATTATTTAAAGAACACTTGCCCAAAAGAATATTTTCCACAAATTCTGCTTTCGCTAAACATCTGGTTGGAAAAAAACCATAAATACGCAGATATCTTCACTTACATGTAGATGCTACACTTTTGCGATAAAAGTAGATATGCAGTACATGATTTCAGTGGAAGTGTTCAAGATCTACAAAAGTGTGAAAATGGATCACCACAATGCCTCAATGTCAAGCTTTCATTTATGTCTAATTAAATTTATGATATTGCCCTAAGGACATAAATTTGTTAATTGATAAGAACATAAACAAGCAAACATCGTGGTAGGACGCCACAATAGATAAGAACAAAGGGAAAAGTCTCAGTGCCTATCCCTGCAGTCTAAATTAGTCGGATAATGTTTCGGACCACGATATTTTGGCCAAAATAACTATGTCTGTATATATTATTGTTATTGTGTTTTGTACGGTTTTAATTGTTTTTATATCTATTTGTGATTGACAGTTTGCTGTCTGAAGATGAAACCATAGAGTTTTCGAAACCGCTGTAACCTTTACAAGGCGAGTAAGGCTACAGTTACAGTGGATGGGTGTTCTGACGAGTTCGTCAGAACAATGAAGCAATGCGAAAGGAATAGCAGTGTTTACACTATCTACCGATTACTTACGAACACGTCAGAACTAGTCGGTCGTTCAAACGAGTTTGATTTTTCGCATTAGTTCTGACAACCATGTGCTTGTTTCTGGTTATAATCAATAGGTCTTAACAATGAATGTGGACAAATTTATTATTCCTGTATTTTAAAACAAGGGTCTATGGGATATGCAAGAAAAAAATATAAAACTTGATTGGTTGACTTAAAAGATCTTTCAAGATTGACTAAAATTATGTTCTAGACTCTCTTGCAGCCAACTCTCCATTAACATATTCTGTTTCTTTCAATACTCACTTTATTGTAGGCTTTTTAAGAAAATCCCCATTCTGTGGATTCAATCTTTGCCGGTATATAGAAGCAAATTGATATTCAGAACACAGGTGTACTGAAACCACTTTGCTCTGAAGAACAAATCCGAGCTATTCTGACGAATTCATTTTCGTCGGAACACGCATCCACTCTAAACATAGCCTAATAGACCATGAGACAGTGCACTTTAGATACAAATCTCATTACATAGATACAAAACTTGAACACAGAATTTCACAACTAATGTTTATATTAACTTGTTTCAACAACAATGTCGCCATCTTCAGTGATGCACGAGTTACAATAACCAAACTATTATGTTCTTAATTCAGTTACTGGAAAGTAAATAGTTGGAAACAGATACCTTTTTATCTAAGCCTAAGTAAAGATAAATAATGTAGAAGCCGGATGACATCAAATAATAGATTAGGCATTGATGATTGATATAATGTGGTAATCCTTTAGTTCATTTTCATCATACAAGAAGCTATGTACTTGATCCGTAAGACGTACCTTATAAAAATTTGTAATTTCATTGTTACCTTGTATGGCATTAAAATCCTGGGTATAAGTGTGGAGTATTTTAGTAATGCGAAATCTAAAACCGACAAAACCTATTGATTGACAAAATTTAAGAGCTATCAGACAGTTGCGTATATTTAATATGGAATTATCTACGATAGATAGATAAAACAAATACAAGGTCTTACAACTGTAAATGGTTGTGGTTGTTATTTGTTGTCCAATCATAGAGAAAAACTTGTCCTACGCATACACAGGATGAATTGGGAGATGATAGGACACATAAAATAAGAAAAATGTTCATGTGAACAAATATTCGCAAATGTATTGTTTTCCGCAAACGAAAAATGGATAAGAACATGCAAAATCTTATGATCGCCTTCAAGTATCGAGCAACCAGGATTGGTCTGTATAGAAAACTTCCGACACAGTTGGGGGCAATACTAAACTTATTAATAAGCTTCCCAAAAAATTAGTACAATTAGGGTCATATAATTCTTTTAAATACAGTCTTAAGAGATTTAAAACGTTTTTTTGTCGCCATTCCGAATATAGATTTAATAAATAAATTCAATGACTTACCGACTAACAATATTCAATTTGCTGCCGTAGTACGACGGCCGTTTCGGCTATTCAGCCATTTTCAACTTGTGTAGCTAGATAATCCTTTGTCATTGTTAACACAAAAACACAAAAACACAATAATAAATTACACACAATAATGTTGGAGTTAAGCAACCCCCTCCATTGATTATCGCAGTTGACCATCGTCCGTGCCCAACCAGTCGATGATTTTTGAATTGACTCTGTTTTTAAAATAATGTATCGTGTGTAATTTATTACTGTGTTTGTGTTAATGTATTATGATTGAGTGTTTTTGTGTTAACAATTAATTGACAAAAGATTATCCGGCTACAAAACTTGAAAATGGCTGAACAGCCGAAACAGCCGTCTAACTACGGCAGCAAATTGAATATTGTTGGACGGTAAGTCAAAGAATTTAGTTAAGAGATTGCTGTTGTCTTCGTCCTTTACTCGGTGGGATAGTTTCTGCACTATGATTCTAGTAGCTCTGTATGAGGAGGTGTAGTGTGCTTGGTGCATTTTTGTTTTAGTTATGTATTTTGTTGTAATTGTTAAAATTTCTAATTACTAATGTGACACAGTTATTGATGTATGTGAAATGGCTAAACAAGAGACTTTCTTCTTTTAGTTGTTTTTGAGAATTTCTTAATTGTTTGATAAGTAGGCAATGCCCTGATTCCAGACCTAAACCAAATGGAATTTCAGCTGTGGGGCTTTATCCATTTAATGTTAGTTTAGTTTTGATGGTTATGAAATGCAATTAGCAAATCTATTGATTTCATCAAAAATTTAAATAACTTTTACTGTAGACAAATCTATTACGAAATTTTATGATTTCAGCTGTATTTACTCTCTTTGTTTTATTTGTTTCAGTTCCATCTCTTCCCTCCACTTTTCCTGTTTCCAGTTTCCTCGCATCAAGATGTTTTTACATACAGAGTGTTGATAAAGTCCCCCATGATATTTTTGTTATACAAAATAAGTTTACAAAACTTTGTATATGTCTTGTGTTGCATAACAGGACAAAATTTTTTATATATCTGACCCTCTATGATTTTGGGAGTCAACAATTTCAAATGTAAAGATAGGTCATTAATACACTATTGAAAGCTTTTTAAAAGAGAATCAGAATGGCGCAAACTAGAGCTCAGTAATAATAATAATAAAAACATATGCTTTATTACTTTACTTTACAAAATTATAACGTCTTCTAACATACAGTCTAGCATGGCTTTCAGCCGTCTGCTAGGTTGGCAACAACTAACAATAATTTATTAATTAATAGCCACAGAACTATAAACTTACACTTACTTAGACAAACAAAAATTATCAATACACACATAAATACAAGTTTGATCAGAAATGAGTACAGATATTAAATTCCTAATAACAATAAAGATCAGCGATCGCAACCTAAAAGTATTATCAAAAGTGCCATCTATAATGCCATGCTTGTTCAAGATATTTACATAATACTCCCCAATCCTTACCATTCATAAAGTCCTTGAACTCTGACATCGATAATCTTTCTTTACCCAGATAAGATTTTCTATGTTGCACCAATATCGGGCATTCTGCCACAAAATGGTAAACGTCTTCGTTTACTCCCATATTACATAACGAACAAAGATAATTTCTCACTTCAACCCACGGTTTAAAATTTAAATGAATTAACTCGGCTCTACACTTAAATGCCCATTTTATTTCCTGCAACTTATATTCATTTTTACTACAGTTAAAATAGTGTTTTTGCCCTAGGTTAAAATCTAAACTGGAGTAAATTTTATGGAATTTCCCATTTTTTGCTGCTAGTAGAAGCTGTTCCCTCTGTTCCAAACTGATTTTTTTCAGTAAATATTTTAATTGAGTATTTTTAAAACTACAGTTAATTTTGTCCCACACTTTTAAATTCTTGTCTATCCCCACTTCATATTTGGCCCCTAAAATCTTCCATTCTTTATACCATGAAATGTTAGAATTCACTATTTTTTCGCCAAAATTTTTGGCAACCTGTCTTCCGGCATAGCTATCACTCCAAACAAATACTTAAAATGAAGCTTCAATGTATACAAATACAGCTTATCTATCCCCGTCTCCAGATAAATTGCAAAATTTGGTGTGTTTAGAGGTAGAGACCTAGTAACTTTTTTATAAAAAACCTAAATACTTTTTCAACACTATTAAATTCCCTATAACCCCAAACTTGAGCTGGATAACTTACTGTTGCTCTTTGAACTGCTTGGAAACTTGATAGTTGTACAGTTAGTGGAACGTGTTTACACCCAATAAATTTAGACCAGACACAGTTTATACTAGCTTTGGCCATTGCTAACTTAGACTTAATTATGATGGTTCTCGTAAGACAAATTCGGAGTTAAGTCAAGCCCTAAATATCTATAGCTGTTTACTATTTCAGTCTGTTTTTCATCAAAAGACCACCTTTCATTAGCTGCCAATTTCCCACCGTTTCTAAAAACCATCACTTTCGATTTTATTAAGTTTACTCTTAAATTCCATATATGTTGCAATACATATTTAATTTATCTACCATAGCCTGAAGACCTTCTGGCGATGAGGACATAATAGCTATAACGTCCGCATAAAGCACCACCCGAATACAAACCCCATCAACACAACATTCTCCCCCCAATGCCTCATGTAGGTCATTCAAGAAAAGTGAAAACAATAATAGACTCAGTAAACATCCCTGCCTTACTCCCATTTTCGTTTCAAAACAATCTGATACACCAGTTCCGCACCATACCCCAGCCACAGTTTCTTTGTATAAATTTTGAAGCACTCTTAATATCTTTGTTGAGACGCTTAAACATGATAGTTTATAAAACAATGCATGCCTATCTGCCATGTCAAACGCTGCCGAGAAGTCTATAAAAAAACAATAAAGTTTATCTTTCTTTTTAGCTAATCGTAAATTAATCATACTTATAAGATTAAATATATTGTCGACGGTTGAGTAACCTCTTCTCATCGGTGGGGGACCGAAGCTTCTAGGTGTCACCAAATACTTAGGAATAGTTAGTTAGGTTAAGGCAGGAGATGAGAACAATCAATTTACTAGAGCTCAGTATCTTTCAAAGTAATGGACAATAAAAGTTCTGGAAAATGTTTTGTTATTTTAACATCATCTCTTTTGTAACTAAAATACAATCCTGTCTTGGTAAGATTTTCAGATTGTATTTGAATTTTTTGAATCTAGTTATAAAAACATTGATGAAATTATCTTTATTTAAAAAATATATATTACCCTCAACAACCTACACTAATTCCTAATATTAACAAATTAATAACCTGCTTTGATGCTAAAATAAACATCTGGTGTGCACATCACACAACTTTCCTTACCAAAATAGATGCTGTATCAATTATCAAATTTCTCGAGCGAGAGATTGATGATACCATTTTCGAGTTAATAGTAGGAGTATCCGTTTCGAAGAAAGCGGTACTAACTTCAAAACGGTTAATCCCACGGACCTGATTTTGGTCTCAATCGATTTCTAACCTCACAAAATGTCAAATTTGATACCAAATACGGCTAGTTTAAAAAAAAAAATTTTACCCCCAAAAACGCCCTTTTTGGGGGCAAGAGCAGCCATTTCAGAGATAAAAACAAAATAACTTGGTTTTTGTAATAACTTTTTTCAACGAATTTTTAACGGTCTTTCGCGTACATAGGGTGTTAAGGGGGTCGGAGTAGAGTATGTTAGCAAAGTTTAATCAAAATCGTTAGAGGGAATTTGGAGTAAATACCAAAAATGTGCTAAAAACTGCTCCCACGGTAAGACACCACCTCCGATTTGCTTCAAATTTACATGGGTTTAATTGTTTACATGTTTGAAGATATCCTGTAAATTTCAGTTCGATCCGTCCAGCCGTTTGCCCTGTGCACTCCGGACACACACACACACACACACACAGACACACAGACAGACCAATTGCCAAAAATGCATTTTTTGGACTCAGGGGGCCTTGAAACGTAAAGATATTATGAAAACTCGACATCGAATTTTTGGGTCGATCGCAATACTTACCTTCCCTAGTATAGGGTAAGGAAAGTAAAAATAAGTTATAGTTTGCACCATTCTGTGTTTTTTCTTCTTTTTTTTCTAATAAGCTTTGCAATGGTGTATTATATGACCTACCTTGATATTTGAAATTGTTAACCCTCTTCCCCTCTCCCAAGCCACCAAAAATCATAGAGGGTCAGATATGTGATAAAATGCCTGCTATGCAACACAAGATATAGGCTTACACAAAGTTTTGCTAACTTATTTTTAGTAACAAAAGTAATAAAGGCATTTTATGAACACTGTATAGTGTAATATTAATGTACACTTTTGTATTTTATATTATAAAGATGTATTATATGAGACAAATGTAGAAATTAACAAATTACTATTTTTGTAATGTATATTTCTCTATCAATATAAAGCATATTTGTATCCATTTAAGTTAACTTATAATATGTGTTTTAATCTTACAACCAACACAATAAACAGAGTTTGTTCAAAATTGTGAATTGTAGTTTGTTCTCTTTATAATTTAGCATGATTTATTTTTGCTTGATTAATAGGTAGAACCAATACCAACGGTTAAGTCCAAGTCATACATGTATAAGTAGTGTGTAAACAATTTCATTAATATAATTAAGGTCAAGTAAAATTTTGCATTAAAACTGTTCAAAATAAACTGTACCAGAAACTGGCACATACTTTCTCACAAACATATTTAAATTATTATCACGCACATGTGAGCTTGACACTGAACACTATGAGAAGCAGCCGACACACAGTGCACTGCACGCCAAATCGCTTATTGGGAGTATTTTCAATACACGGTGCATTGCGTGCTTTGCACGCCAACCTCCGTATGTAACCCCAACAGTGACTTCATAATTGTATTAAAGTAGAGAGTAACTAATAAATATTATTATTATTACCTAAAGAAAAAACTATTTGATTGATTTCCAACAAATTTGCACCAAACATGTCAATTAGGCCTGTATGGAAACAAGAATTTTTTAAAAGATGCGGTTTTTTGCATATGGTAGGGTACATTAAGCGCTACAAATAAACTAAGTTTTATCAAAATCGTTACAGCCGTTTTTTTATACAAAAATAATAACTGGTTTTTTGGAGTTTTTTTGGCCAAAAAGGAGGTTATTTTTCAAAATTTTTCAAAACCTTTTTTCGTGCATATATGCAGGCCTAATTGACATGTTTGGTGCAAATTTGTTCAAAATCGATCGAACAGTTTTCTCTCTAGCTTTGTACACATACAGGCAGACATTTTGTAAAAATCACTTTTTTGGACTCAGGGGGTCCCAAAACGGATATATCCAGAAACATCTCGACATCGATTTTTTTGCGATCACTATACTTTCTCTGTACTATAGTATAGTGAGAAAGTAAAAGTATTGCTTTCTCAAGGGATGGAACACAAAATGATATCTTGGGACGGGGCAAAGATTCCGGGGAACAACTATTTTTTTGTCAAAAGTTGTTACACGATTTAAACAAAATTTAAATCCAAAACTGTCTCATAAGATAGTAAATTACAACGAATTTTCTGTCTTCAAACGTGTAATACTTTGGACTCTACTAAAAACATTATTAGACAAATGATATAATCACCTGTACATCTGAATGTGGACACTAAAAATAGAATCAACAGCGCAGAATAATTATCCATTATAAAGTATCTCCCACCAGACATCCCATCTCACTCAATACTGATTTGTTTATCAAACGTAAGTAACTTAAACCAGGTTATCATATCTTATCATTTTACATTAAAAGAATTTCTACAAAAATCTATTTTACTGTGATTTAAGATTTAAGTAATATGTAATGTTATCATTGTTATGTCACTATACTGTCAATTCCGGAAGGACAACTAAAACGGCGTGATATCATTAATTTATTTAGTAGATATTTTGAATATAGCAACACTGTGATTGGTTTTGTTACCGATAAATTTACAAATAAACAGAAATAATATTGCCATTAGTTCATTCTTCTTTATAGGTACTTCACAGAGGTTGCAACATGACCACCATTTTTGTTTTTCTCGTCTAGTAACACATTTTTCATGAAGTTCTGTTGAAACGAAACCAGTAGACTCCATCCTGCAAATTTAATGAATTCAAACTTGTAAACATGAAATTAATATTGATAGGTCTAAATAGAAAAAGGTTATTCCATATGAAATCACCAGAGGCCAAAACCTCTATGTCTCAGATTTACAAGATTTTTGTACATTAGTCGTACCAACTAAATACATTACAAATTGCAATTTTCAAAAATCGATTTTAAAAAACTACTCAAGTTAAAAAATATGAAAAAAATAGATTTGTAATGTATTTAGTAGGTAAAACTAATACACAAAAAAAATGTAAGTTGTATGCTAAGACCACACGGGAGAAGTGTAAACTTTTTAACACAACTTATGAAAAGAGGAAGCACAATGTCCATTTCAGAGGTATTACCAATTAAACTATACATTGTGTTACCATTAACACAAGCCTATGACGTAGGACAATCTGTTACACTTAAAAAACCAACTCAAATATATTAAACTAGCAATGCGTTCATGGTCTAACCGGCTAAGGCGCTAGTCTATGGTGATGGACTCTGCTGGTTCGAATTTCGGCAAGACCAAAACTTTTTCAAACTGACGGAATAGAGCGTTTCAGAAAATGTGTGGCGGTAAAATCCGATTCACCGTCACCAGCCAGTAAACATAGCGCAGAGATGCGCCGATAGAAGTTTACACTTCAAAAATCTTGTAAATCTGAGATATGTAGGTTCAAAATTTGATTTTTCATTGGATGATTTGATACGGAATGACCCAAAAGTGGACAATAACTTACAAATTATCTTAATATTTTATTGCAGTACATGCAAAGTAAGCTAAGCTTACTCTAAAAAAATGCCTACTCTAAACAAAAACCTCAAAATGTTTTATAATAACTAAGTTTGATGTCAATATGGCTGCAAATAAACTGGAATAATGTCTGAGCTGTTTCCTGTCTTACATTTCTTAAAAATAACTAGGCTAACTAACCTTTATTTTGAAAATACTGTAATTAGAAACATACCGATTTACTATAAAATTCTGTAATTCAATATTCCTTAAGGAAAAATGTGCTGTCAAACTCCTTATTTAAATAATACCGCTAAAACGTTTTGAAAATTTGCAGGTTACAGCAGCACCTTACGAGGCAATATTTTATACAGTAATAAAATTAACAAGTATTTTATTTAAGAGATAATGAATAAATGATAGTTTGCAATTCGAATGTAGGTAGCAGCACTTACCGGACTTCAGCAAAATAATCATAAATATAGTTTCAAATTTAAAATATCAGGTGGCAGCACCTCGGATACCACATTGAGTTTTCACTGAGAAAAAATAGACAGTCAACACATTGCAAATCATCTATGTTTTCGGTCCTCTGTAATTTTAACAGTGAGGCGAGACAAAATTATCAAGTTTTCCTAAAAAAAACAGTGCCGCCTCACTGAGGAAAGTCAATGACTATGTTTGCAGATTATTTGATTATTTTACTACTAAGTGTTGTAAAATACTAATCTTTATATAGTTGGTATGTTGCTTTACAGAATGCGCTAAGGTCATATTTTAATTACAGTGACTACATAGAGACAGTGTGGCCACATGAGGTCTTGTTTCCTATTGGTCAAGATGTCGGCAGCCATGTTTTTCCTAAATTCGTATCTGTTAACATTACATTCATTCACGTTCACATATTGTAAAAGCGATTTTACCGATTATTAACAGATATTTGTTAGTTTTTACTTTAAAATAAACGTAATAGTTATTTTAAAGCGATTTGTGTTGAAGTATGTGATATTGCACCAAATTAATAAGGAAATGACAGCAGATTATTCTACTCCCGCCACTCTACGGAATCGTTTCAGCGCGCATATTTCAGAAGTAAGTACATACCAAAAGTCTTTTATTTACAACATTTTAAAAAGTTCATAACATAGGCTAATCCTTTTTATCAATAGAAAAGATAAATGCAATAAATATTAGTATTACGCAATTTTAAGAACTGTTTTTGGCCCAAACCTATAATTTCGTCCGTGTTAGCCCTACGTTTGTTTATAGTTTTCAAATTAAATTGTCATCGTTATTTTTTCTTTCTTTTAGTCTTGGTGAAGGTACAATCTAAGGCAAGAATCACATTAATAAGTAGGCCTATCTGAAATAACGAGGGAAATTAATAATGAAACCTGTTTTTCGGCTTTGAATAACTTAAACTTGAAAATCTTGAATTGCCTAACCTCAAAATCAAAGAAGTGTAATTTCGATGTTAAATTGTTGTTAGAGACATTAATTTTATTATTAGCTTTCAATTAAAATAGAAATAAATTAGTTAGTTAGGAAAGTTTTAATTGCTTCGCTTATTTAAAAAAAATCAGATGGAAATAAATGCATTGTAAAAATCTGAAAGTGTTAACTTTGAAAATATTTAATTTGTAAAATCTATTCATTGATAAAAAAAGGCTAATTAACAACAGGATAATAATTTTGCATTTTGATTTAGGCCTATTCGTTGTTTTATTTTTCGTTTTGTTATACTTTGAATTTTGGATATTTTAATTTATTCATTAAGTTAGGAAAAATTTCAAATTTAGCTTTAAGAAAATCATTTTTAAGATTTTGCTTTTCAAACTGAATTGAAACCTAAAATCAGTTGAGAATTAAATTAATTATCAACCTATAAGTTGAGAATTAAATTTAATTAAAAACAATTTCATTATGACCAGTCAAATACTTTTTCAGATAGCTACAAATTATTGAAAATTTGGTTCCTTGAAAATAATACAAAACCTTAACTTTTATTCAAATAAACCGCATAAATAATGTAATTGAACTTCAAAATGTTTTTTTTAACGTAGAATTGAACAAAGAAAATAATAGTGCAACTTGTATTGATATAGCTTTATTAGTTTGTAATTAACGTCAGTAGGCTACTCAACTATCGGCATAGGCTAGTAAAAAATGTAATAGTAGGCTAAATCATTATTTTTTATAGGTTATTTCATTTTAAACAACTTATCTGCTTTCTAACTACTTTTTAACTTTTAAAAAGTTGTTTACGAGGCCTTTATAAAATAAAACAAAAGGTTTTATAAATATTTTGAAAATAAATTACATTATACTTTATGGCAGATAACATTACTTTTAGGAAAAACATGGCGGCCGCTTTCATGTGGCCACACTGTCTCTATCTAGTCACTGTAATTTTAATATTATTTAATGTATTACAGAGTTTCAGATCAGTACCGTCGTGTGCTGCTACCTGAAGTCTTTAAGATAAACTTTATGTCGGCTAAACAAAGAAGTTGTCAATATTTTTAAACTTATTTCTTTTTGTAACTGTCAATCATTTCATTATCAAGGCTAGTTTTAAAATTGTAGACATACACAATAATTTGGCATAGTTATACAACTTACCTACATCTAGTGCAATAATAGTCCAACGTGAATAATACTGTTAGCTTTTGTTAGCCCAGTATGTAGAAGATCCAAAAAGTGGTTCAGCTTACATTTATTGGTTATAAATATTTATTAAATTTGTATTATTTCCAAATGTTGTCAAATAGTAGCCTAAATAAACCGGAAAAGGGTTATAGTTTGACAAAGTATCAGTTTAGGGAAATGATAATGTTTATAAATGTATCGAACTTGACTCGTGAGAAATATTATAAAGTAAAAATAAAAATGAACACAATTCTCACAAAAATACGTTTATTAGCCAAACGCGTTTCAACGACAAAGTCGTCATCTACAGTGACACATGAGCTACAACTAAATTATAACTAAGGAGACAAAGTCCTATGCTACATAATATGCCCTCTCACAGCTAATAAACGTATTTTTGTGAGAATTGTGTTCATTTTTATTCTTACTTTTAGAGGTAATGTTTTGTTTAGTTTATGTTGGACGAACTCGTTGTAATTGTGACTCATCTACTTGTCTGTCAACAGAGTGGATTCTTCACTGCTCTACCATGTAAATTCGGCTATCATTAATTTATAGTTATATTATTTAATAATTTTGTACATGCCAAGGTCAAATTGTACTTGCGGGTAATCTTCAATATAAACTACCTATACATTCGTTTGTATTGTATAAGTCATTTATTTTTCATTGGTTGCGGGGCTCCTCTGTCCACGAGGCTCTGGACGGTGATCCCCTTCGCCCTCCCTAGATCCACCCCTGTCCACCAACATATAACAATATTATTGTATTATGAAAAGTACGACTACTTTTACCCAGAATGCATTGACACACCCTCTCACCGTATAGCCCATAAGATGGGATATCTATAATGTCCAAATCAAAGTTAATATGTCAATCTTCGTGTTATGTCAATTGTGCCTTTGTGATCCAAGACGTAGCCGTAAATTATCTATTTTAAATATCTAGTAACTAACTAGTGGCCATTATTTGTACTCTAAAATGACATAATTTTCTTATTACTGTTTGTATTTTGTTACACATAATGTTGGTTCTTCATCTGTTATTTGTGATAGATATAGATTAATTTGTTGTGTGAAATTTAGTTCTAGCAAGTCAAAGAATAATTCAGGTTTATTTTCATTATGTGGAATCAACTTATTGGTAGTATTCTAGCTCTAATCTCAACCTTGAAATTTGTATCTACACAAACAATGGAACAATATAATAGGCAAAATGAAATATAACAATTTGCAAAATCACATAAGTGTTTTGTGCTTTATAATGCAGGAAGATGGGCTGTGTCTCCAGCAAGACAGACATCAATGATTTACATCCCAATATTTTTCAGGTAGGATATTTAAACAATTTTCTGACATTTATAGGTTAGGCCTATTTAGTGAACTGAAGAAAAAGAAATCGACTAAATAAGTATTGCAGTAGTTATCGTTTAAACTTCTTTAGGTCAATATCTGTATCTTTTGGTCAATTATACTATTTGTAGAAACTAAAAACATGTTCTCTTAGTAGTACCTATTGAAGTAGTCTACTTTTTATATATTTTAAATGTAGCCTAGGCCTCCCAAAGAAATGGTGAGACCTTACTGACTGTATAAAATAACTCGTTCCTTATTATTGAATTTGTTCATCGTATGCCTATAATGAATGTGAAGAGATGATGTGGCGGACTTTTAGAATAGGCCTACCATTGTCCTGCTTGTTGAAATAGCATTAGGCCTAGCTGGAGACTTATTTTTTAGAAAAGTAAGAAGTGCTACCAACTCTTCTATACATAGACCTAGGCCTATACAACTGTATAACGAGATACTGTTAAACAAGTTAGTTTAGCTCAGGTTTGTTTTAATGTTGCAACTCGGCCCTGATATAAGAAGTAGCCTAGGCCTACAGTAGTGGTTTTATAAAATTCTGCCGATTGATTTATGGTTGATATCCTAAATAGGAAACACAGTTAATTAATGGAAAAGTGAATAATTGCCTACACGTCTTGTAAACTTGACACGAAAAGAAGAGTTAAAGTTTGTTTATGCTAGGTTTTATGTAATTAGGCCTATGTCAATGCATTTTATAATATTCCGTATGTTTTTAAGAAGTTAGGCATTTAGAGGGTAACTGTAGATAAGTCTATGTGGCGCAAGTTTACTATTCAACCCTAAGCTAATCTATGGCAACAGAAATGCAAGAATAATAAAAAAAAACCTAAAAGGTTCTAACCTATAGTATTTAGTCACAGTATGTTTACCTGTATTCAACATTTAACAGTAGAATGTAAAACAACATCGTTGTTTGCAAAAATATTAGGCTAGGGTCGAATAGTAAACTTATGCCGTCTATGTTTAGGTTTCCTATTATTTTATCTTTAGACTTTAATATGATAGTTTTATATGAAGTATCATCAGTAGCGGTAGATTCCCTTTGTTTTCAAAGTTATTAAATAATTTATTTTAAATACGAAAATATATAGCTTTGCTTTTATTTGTAGAAGCCTAATAATAATAAAACATTGACAGTTTTGTGATACAACTTCAGTATATTTTTTTTGTATTCATAGGTTGGCAACCCAGCCATATAATTGATCAAGTAGAGGTATACAGGAAATTCACCGTGTTAAAAAAAAAAGTTACAAGGCTTTATAACTACAAATTTGATACTTTGAACAATGGTTAAAGTTTAGTACCGTATTCCCCGGACATGTGTGTCTTTATTCGGCAGAATTAAAAAATATACCCTCTTACCTGAAATGCCAAATTTTAGGACTTTCTTAAGCGGTGGTAACTGCTAAGGTTTTTCGCCTTAAAAAATAAAAAAATTAGGACCTTCTTTTAGGAAAGAACTGGACAGCTGTAGCCTACCAATCTGGTAACTAGCCTATAAGTTAGTTTAAGTCTTTATTTTAAGTTTTGGCGTTGTGTAGGTAAGAGGACATATACTGTAATTTAACCCTTTATTCTTACAGTTTTTAAACATTAGGCCTATAGGCCTACAAAATTAATTTAGTATCATTATGCCTAATCTCCCAGAAGCCTCTGAAAATGTAAATGAAGTAATAAACATAACCTCAACTTTGACTTTGAATGTTGAGCAAAGGAAACTATATAGGCCTGATTTGAATACTATTAACCAAATAAAATTCCTCTCAATCCAACGGTCAGGAATCTTGTCCTTGAGATATTCTGTTGTATTGAGACTAAATAAATGATATCCAGTTTTGCTGAAAAATAAACATTTCAACAAAATTTAAGACTGTAAATAGCAACAACAACAAAATAGTCTGCTATTTTTTCATTTAAAATATTTAGTTCAGCAGATAAAAAATGTTCAGTGTTGTACTGTAATCAGCTGGTTACTCTAAGGCGGGTTACACACTGGTGTCGTAGACATGATGTCTACGACAAATCTCGTGTCCGAGGCATCTCGCACGTGAAACCAACCTGTGTTGTCAAATCAGAGCTTACGCACTGCTTGCGACAGATGTTCGAAGCATCATCTGTGTATCGGACAGGTGTCGCACGGAACCGGTTTGCCGGTGTTTGGTAAGACATGTCGCGCGAGACCTCACCCGCGCATGCGCCCCAATTTAGATTTACATGCCAAATTATATCTCAAACGGGATACATTTATTTACTTAATTGCTGTGCCTTCTGAGTATTAAACACTATATTTGGATTTACAAATTATTGTTTAAAAATTACTATACGATTTTTTTTAAGTTCGAAAAAGTATTTGTTAAGAAATACATACCTTAAGAATACTTTGAGCCGTTCTTCAATATGTATGGACTGACGAAAGTTGCTCTCACCCACAGTAGAGTGGTTTCTTACTAAATCACAAAGTTTTTTGAAAGTACCTTGTTCCATCCTATGAAAGTTTTTGAACTTATATGGATGATCGTTTAGCTGTTGAGTGGTAACAAACTGGCTTGAACTCTCAACATTGGCAGTCCAGTAGGGGTGGGTCCAATATCGACGGGGTGTGTAAAACCTACGCCGACGACGTCTTCGACTCACAACTCCAAGTAATAACATCACTTCATCCTCCTCGGATGACATTTTGCACTCGACTGACAACAACAACCGACAAATACGGTCATGCGACAAACGACAGAGAAAAGTACAAAAGACATGCATGTCTCATGAAATTTGATCAGACACGACACGTGTCTTAAGACACGTGTCTTACGACACCAGTGTGTAACCCGCCTTACACCTCTTTCTAGCTAGCACATATAATATATGCTATTTTGTTAGTGGCATTTCAATTAACAGCTGATTTCATACTTTGAAATAATGTTGATCTGTAATTTAGGTTAGGTTTTTGTTAATAAGCAGGCCTAAGTCTTGCTTGTTCTTTTTAACCTTTATTATGAAACTCCTGTTGTATCACAAACTTATTAATAAACGAATTCAAACATATATTATTTACCATCTTAGCTTTTAGGTTACTAGGTATGTTAAACTTACCACAAGAAATTATAAAATATGTGTTTGTTTAAAGAAAAGGGGTTTGCACCTAAGCTCTCCCTTAGGTAAGTACTAATTATAGCAATAAAAAGATGTAATTTCACATCTTGAAAGTCCCT